>CAUYON010196242.1:0-15712 GCA_963573935.1 Arctocebus calabarensis
CCAGTCCCCAAGATAGCGCCATGATCTGTACCTCGTGGTATTCATTCCTCTGTGTCATCGTCTCCTTTAATTATGCAGTAGACTTAATGACTCACTCCAATGAATGGCATAAGGCAGTATGTTGGGATATGACTTAGAGCCAAGGTCATCAAAGGCAACAGGGCATCATTCTCTTTATGTTGCATCACTCGCTCTGTGGGAAGCCAGCTGTCACTTATTGAGCAGACTCCTGGAAAAGGCCACATGATGGAACACTGAAATCTCTGGCCAACAGCCACGTAAGTTTGAAGTGTGTGTATCTTCTAGACTCAGTCAAACTTTAAGACTACAGCCTCATGAAAAGACCTTGGATCAGAACCACCTAGCTAAGTCATTCTAGACTTCCTGACCCTCGGAAACTGCCTGAGATAATATTTGTGGTCCCAATAGCTATATTTTGGGGTAATTTGTTAGGCAACAATAGACAAACCACAGGGATGTTGTAGATGGTTCTAGTGTCTTGTCGGACTAAAGGATTTGGGGCTTTATGACCAGGTATGAAATGATATGCTTGTCTATAAGATTATTCCCCAGTGGGAGTTAATTCTAAAAAGATTAAAATAAATCACCATTGATATGCATTATTGGGGGGGCCACAGGCAGCTTTATTACATAGAACCTTACTTTAGTGTGGTGGTGAAATTTTACCTCTATGGACACCATGTTAGCTGAAGGATGGGACAGAAAAAGTTCCAGTCTCAGAAAGCTCTGAGGTTCCAGGACTGAGAAAATGCATTGATTAAAAAGCTGGGACATGGGTGGCATCTGTGGCTCAAAGGAGTAGGGCACTGGCCCCATATGCTGGAGGTGGCAGGTTCAAACCTAGCCCCAGCCAAAAACTGCAAAAAAAAAAAAAAAAAGAGCTGGGCCACGTAAAGGGACATTCAAAAACTCGTGAGCATCGATCCTGTCTCCTTCTTGCTTCTGCTGTGCTCCTTCTTGTCCTGTATCCATTTCTGGGTACCTGATCCTGACTTTGTATTTTCCAGATATTATCTCATTTAATTCTCTTAACACCCTCTTGAGGTGGGCTTTATTATCATCATCTTTTTACAGACTCGGAACTGCCCCTGACTTTGTCTTGTTTATCTCTCCCAGCTCTACTCATTTCTGGCTGCAGGTCCCTGCTCTTAGAATCCTTCTTAACGTTGGAATCCTATTATCCAGTTCAACTCTACTATTTCTTTACTCTTGGTTCCCTCACAGCAGTTCCATCTACCTGGGCCTGCTTGACTTACCTGTGTTTGCTTAAATGTGGGCTTTGCTCCACCCAGCATCTATGCTGCCCATTCCTGATCTTCCGGATCGTGGAGGTCATTATCCGCTCATGGCTATGTGCTAGGGCTGGGACGCTTCCCAACATTTAGCTGGTATTCCAGCCCAGCCTCTCTCTCCTTGCTGCCCTGGTCGTTTAGTCCTAGCATGTGGACTCTAACAGGTGCAAAAGCCTTAGTAAATTTGGAGGTCTTTGGGGGCAGGCCTCAGGGCTATAACATATTTCAAATACTCTCCAGTGGGGCACCCATCAAGGTTAATTCTGTCCTAGAAACTTGGATTTTTGTGATGTCTGCTCCCCCCTTGTACTTGTATTAACTCTTTCTTTTCCTTACTACCTTGAATGATTACCCAAAGTCTGTTCTCTGACAGAGAAAACAGTCGAAGTTCTCTTCTCAGACAAAGCGAAACAATCTTTGGAGATTCATTTTAACCATGTGTTTATAAAATTTTAAAGATTGTCTTTGAGATATGGCAGTAGTAATTGCCTCTAACTCCCAATACAAGTTTAATAAAGTAGCAATGATTTCTAAGAGTAGAGAGGGAGGGCAGAATAGGGCCCAAGGAAAGAGTTACTTTTATAAACATGTTAAGATACACTTGAAAGTAACCAATTCATGAATCTGTTTACCTTGGCAATATCTATAAAATTCCTTATTTCACGTCTGACCTTTCTGCTCCAATATGAAGGTAAATCAGGACAATGCCTACTAGTTTTATTAAAGATTCTTGAACAAACTCTGGTATAAACCTGTGCCAACAGCTGCATTATAAAGAGATGAGAAAGAGTTATTTTGGATGAGGTTAGCACCTATAAAATACTCAAGTAAATTGTGACTATTACTTTCAGTCAAATAGACGATCAAAGACAGCCTCTCCTTTTGATCCTAGTTGTTCAGATTCCTACTGCCTTCCCCATCAGTCGAATTCACTGGGTCTACAGATAAAATCTGCAGAAACCTCAGCAATCATCAGGCAACTCCCCGGCCTTTTAACTATATTACTTACCTTATTTTAGCACCTTGTATTTCCCTACCACTTTCTACCATGACATTCCCGCATTGAAATCATTACGTAAAATGAAATGCGAAGGGAAGCAGTTGTCAGCCCTAGAAAGATCTGAGCATTTACACACCTGGCTCTTTCCAGTGGGCAGTTCAAAGGCAAAGCAATCTAGCCACAGAGGGAGGAGAGTTAAACTGAAATTATGACTATTCGGTGTCTTTATTGCTTTGAAGACCAAAGTGTGTTTGATCCTTGTTCTAAGACCTGCCTGCCTCTTGGTAACACTGTATAAAGTGCACTGATGCATCCCAGCACCCACTTAGCATCTAATTCTTGCTCATTCCACCTTTCCGAAAAATAGTGAGAAGCATAAAGAAAATACTGTGTACTTAATCAATGCTAATGGCAGTGTGGGAAATAAATACTTCCTTCAAAAAGTAGTGCTTTTGATTCCTTTAGTCAATATAAAAGAAATAGGTGCTTCCAACAGAAGAGTTTGAAAATGTCAAAGAGAGGAAATAAATTTTTTAAAACATGTTTATACCCACCATCCAAAAGGTAACCATTAATAATGCTTCAGTGCATTTCCTTTTGGACTTTTATTCATGCATAGTTTTAAAAAACATGGCTGTGATCATATATATATAGTGTGTATATACTTTTGTGTCCTATTTTCACTTCCAATTATAACATAAGCAAAAAATGCATACTTTGAAAGTTGATGTGAGTTCAGGGTTTAGTAAAAAAATACATCTTTCGTTTGAATTGGAAAGCAAGATTATAATATTACTTTGAACTTTATACAACATATTTCTTCATCATCCCACCACTCCTTTTGCAGTGGGTTGAATATTATATCTTTTCTAGATTTTGGAGAATGCTATGTTTTTGGACAGTGAATATGATTGCTAGCAGTTATTATGTTTTATGATAAAATACATTTGAATTAATAACATGGTTCTAAATCTGCTCGTTCGTAGTAGGTCCGACTTTATATTGTATTTTCTTCACTTCATTAACATATTACTAAAGACCTAGCCTTGCCTTTGAAGTAAAATAATTCTACTTCTTGTAATAATAATCGGCTTCTGGAAGCAGTGATTTAAAAATTCCATATTACAAATATTTATTAAACTCTTCAATGTGACATCAGTTTTCCTCCCACACACCCATACTGCAGTTCTGGTATAAGGCACATAAGGAGTAGTAATCAAGAATTAAGTTTTTTCTTTTTAAAAACTGTCAAAAGCTTGCTGCACCAGCATCCAGTGACAGGAGGAGAAATGTCTCCAGTCTACTACACTCTCCTGCAAGCCAGGTTTTAATTTGTGGAGAAGGGGGGTGGGGGGAAGCCTATAAAAATCTTGGCAAAATACAGAGCTGCTAATTTAATCAATTTTAGTAGTTAAAGCAGTGATTTCAAGTGCTAACACAATCTGTTGAAAGAACTAATTTCCAAGGTAGGGGAGAGCCATGTATTTCTACTTTTCCTTCCCAGTTTTCTAATCTAAGGCTATGTGGGCAGCCACCATGCATCCGCTGAGAGACCCTCCCACAGTTTAGGAGTCTTAGGCTCTGACTCAAGCCCAGAAAGAGCAGAGGAAGAGACTCCTCTCCCCGGGGAGGGGTTTCCAGGGGCAGATGAAGTAGACCTCGAGGGACCAACACCTGCATGATAGATACTGCACGAGAGTGGACTGAGAACTAAAATTGTGCTGAACCCCGAGAAAGAGCTGGGTGTTTTCTCTGCATTGCCCCTGGGAGAGAGAAGGGGTGCTCTGCCCCTCACCTGACTCAGAAACCTCCCAGTTCTCATTACCTTTCATCTTTAAAATTCTTTTGCAGCACTGTAGAGATACCATATTTTGATGTACTGAGCTTTCTAATTCCCGGTAGTTCCTTCGTACCCACATTTACATCTATACCATGAGGTATTAATTACCTTGGTAAAGGGTTGTTACAGCAGATAATACTTTCGGGGTATGATGAACCCAAACCCTGAAGATTTCAGAACATGAACAATTTGGATGACTTCTAAGTGCCGCCTCTGAGACTAAAGTTTCCTTGAACTTGAAGGAGGAAGAGAATCAGAAGGAAGGAAGGTTTACAAGGACGTGGTCGCAGACTTTTCTCAGTTTCCCCCTTATACCCGATGAGGATGAGGACTCCCGGATGGAGCCCGGGGAGGTTTCAAGATTCCATAGTCATGGATGGGCATGGTGGCTCGTGCCTGTAATCCCAGCCCTTTGGGAGGCTGAGGTGGGAGGTCTGCTTGAGGTCATGAGTTCAAGACCAGCCCGAGCAACATAGAGACCCTAGCTCTACAAAAAAAAAAAAAAAAATAGAAAAATTACCCAAGACTAGTGGCACACACATGCGATCCTAGTGACTTGGGAGGCTGAGGCAGGAGGATCACTTGAGCCCAGGAGTCTCCGGTTGCAGTGAGTTATGAAGATGTCACTGCACGCTAGCCTGGGTGAGAGAGCAAGCCTCTGTCTCAAAAAAAAAGATACCCCAGTACTCACCCAGCATGGTGAGGGCACACAAAACTACCTGGGCTGCGTGCCTCAGCAGGTAGGACAGAGTCAGACTCAGCGCGCCCCCTGGCTGCGGTGTGGTAGGGGGGAGGAGCAAAATGTTTTCCACACACCTGAGAGTAACACCCGAGAGCCCTGGCCCAGGGCTTAGGCACTCCCCTAGTTTTTTGCAGTCCAGGAATGGTGAAGAACCCTTCGAAATAAGAAAATAGAATGTACTGAGAGAGGCTATGCAGGTAGGAAGGAAGACAACAAACAGCCACCTGGACCAACGACAGAGGAGTCAGACAGATGTGTTCCCTTCTGGCAGATGCTGGCATGGTCTAATGAACAAGGACAAGACACTGTCTGTCCCAACCCTGATGCTCTGGCACTATGTAAGTCCCCAGGTTCAGAGGAAAAGAGCAGTGGCAGCCCTAAACTGACTAAGATTTAGTATCTGCCGCGTGGCAGAAGAACACTCAAAAGAGAAATTAAGTTGTCAAAAGATGGCGAAACGTACATTTCTTGCAAAACTGATTTGTACCAGGAGATTTATGCCAGTCACATACATCCCATAGAATTTCCAATAATTGTACACCATAAACAAATACTTTAAAAAATATCAGATGCATTAGACTTTGAAGAAGAGTTCGACATCATGTAGGAATGTGAAGAAAAGAACATCTTTGTTGTGTTCTGATCAGTATCTTCAGATTGGAATCACAGCTTTACTGTCGTTCTTGGGGGGGTGAGGAAACTATTTTTCTTAGTTTGTTCAAGAATGGATGAACTCATTCATTAAGATTCTGGAAATAACTAAAGGATGGTACTGCACTGCCTGCTCTCAGTAACTGCTCACTTCCCCTGGTGAGGGGATCCCAAACCGTTGCTCCATCACTCACCGCCCCATCATTTGCTATGTCTTTGCCATGTCGTGATGACCTGGGATAAAGACTGTGATGAGGGCAAGGACCATCACAAATCACAGATTAGACAGACCAGAGGGGACGCTGGTTGAGCATTTATTTCCATTCTTGTTCTGATTGTCTTTGTTTTGAGACAGAGTTTTACCCTGTTGCACTGTTCCAGCAGTGTCATCACAGCTCACAGCAACCTCCAACTTCTAGGCTCAAGTGATCCTCTGGCCTCAGTCGCCCAAGTAGCTAGAACTATAGGTGCATGACTACTACGCCGGCTAACTTTCCTGATTTTAATACAGGGTCTCATTCTTGCAAGGCTGGTCTTGAACTCCTAGCCTCAAGCAGTCCTGCCTCAGCTTCCCAGGGTGCGAGGATTACAGGCATGAGCCCTCAGGCCAGCCAATTAAGTTTTGATACCCTATTTTTCATTTATAGATACCATTTATTCTGCTAGAGATGTTGGTCCTTTGAGAAAAGAGTTTCTGGCCTAAATGAGGATGATAAAACTCGCCCTCTCAGAGGCGGTTTCCTGATTACTAACATGGTGTTTATGCGGTGTGAGAAACTAGAATTGGACACTTCTACGAAGCGCTGTCTGTCCCTCGGACGCTGCTTGGGTGGAGATACTCAGGAGGGAACCAGAAAGAGCTCGCCCGTTGTGTCAGCTGTGAGAAAAGAAGTAACAACAATTGGAAACTGATGCAGGACACACCATTATCTAGCCCAATCGGGGTCACCTCATGGGCAGTAGCTGCGACAGATTTGGGTGGCAACACATCTTGAAGTCCTGCAGTCTTGACCTTGTCTTTGATTGGACGTTAATCTGGGACAAGGATTGAAGAAGAGTTTGAAAACAGCATTCTGTTCAAGCATGGGAAGAAAACCAGGAGAACATTGTTTAAGTGATCAACAAAAGTTAAAGGTCCGTGGAAAGTGTGGTAAAGTGTGCACAGGTACTTGTGGGTTTTGTTTTTCCCAGTGACATTTTTAATTACAGGAGTAATAACAACGTATGTTCTCTTTGTAAAAAAGCAAGCATGTGAATAATGGTTAATGTCCCCTTTGATCATTTCTCCTTGCCCCCAGTCTAATGGTCTCCTTAGAGGAGAGTCGTCCTTCTGGGTTTGGGAAATGAGTCTCCGCTTTGCTGGCCAGTGCCCTGGGATGAGAGAAGGTGACGGAGCAGAAGGGGCGTGAGTCAGCAATTCCCTCTATTCTCGGACGCAGACAGGTTCGAAAGAGAGTCACTGAGGGTTTCTCAGTCCAACCAAGTCATGATGCAAGGACGAAAAAGAATGTATAATTTTCCACTTAGTTTTTCATTTTTTAATTTGCAATATCATTGCCCATTTGTCTTTTTTTTTTTTTTTGTATCTTTGCAAAGTTTTTTTTCTTTGAGTATTTTCTTTTCCTTCATTCTTCTTTTATTTTCTTTTTAGAGATGGGGTCTCGTTCTGTTACCCCAGGTTGGAGTGCAGTAGTGCCATCATAGTCACTGCAGCCTTGAACTCCTGGGCTCAAGTGATACTTTCACCTCAGACTCCCAAGTAGCTGAGACCACAGGCACAAACCATTGCCCCTGGCACTGAGGGCATTTTTAAAATATGTTTAAGGTCTATCAAGCCCAGCTAATCTTCCACCGTTCACCTAGAAGCTTTTCATTCAAGTTCAGTGTCATCAATCTTGTCCTCACATCTTTAGAATAGTGTGGCAATTTCAAAGTGGTTTTTCTGTTTCCCTATCTTCTCATCTACCCATCTTTCTTCTCACAACACACTTCTCTCCAATTTATCTAAACATGGTTATAGCTTTAAAAAATCCTTATTATTTCGTCAATCTTCACCAGCTCCCTCTGGCCTGCAGAATAAACTCCCAGTTTCTGGGGGGCGGCATTCCACCATCTGACCCCAGTGGGGGTCGCCACACTTATACACCGCTCACTCCCCCATGAACTTCACCTCAACCATGGTTCCCGAACGTCCTCTGGGCCACGTTGGTCTCAGGAGCCTCGCTCCAGCCTTTATCTGATCTAAATTCTGTCCCTTTCATTTCTCTGAATTCAAATTGTCCTTTTGAGTAGTGTGCTAGCTCTGTGTGTTACTCAGAAATAAATTTTACTATGTGGAAATCCTGCACCCATTTGCAGTACAATTTGACAATACATTTCAATAACCATAGGCACAGTTCAAATCCGAGGATTTAGCAATCCCACTCCTGAGAATGTATTCTTTAATAAACAGGCACAGAGGAAAGGTTAAGTCAATTATGATACATATACTTAATAAAATAGAATACAGCTATTTAAAATTGCAATTAGAAGCACGACATGGCTTATGGAAATGCTTATGACAAACAGTAAAAGCAGAGAATCAAATTGTGATTAAATCTGGAAACCTGGAGAGGGAACTAAAGAAATAGTTGATTTATGAGGTGGTGGGATGGTGAGAGAGCGGGTAATTTCTTTTCCTTTTTTTTGAATTCCCTGGTTGCCATCTTAAGGCTATTCTTATAACATACAGCTGCTTTAAAGAATAATCCAAGGTTCTAATTAAAAATATCTGATCAAATCCATGAATTAAATCTTTCCCCTCTTAAAATTTCTTAGTATGATGGTAAAGAAAGGGGGGAAAAGGTATTTAAAACACAACAGTAAAAAGAAGGAAGGAGAGAGGACCTCTGTAAAGTGGGACTAAATTCATCTGGAATAAGAGAAAATTCTAAAATAACAGTGTCTTAACACAGAAGTTTATTTCCCTCATATGTTCCAAAAATCCAGAGGGAGCCAACCCAGCGGTAGGACTGTCAGACTCCTTATTTTTCGCTCAATCTATTTGGATTTATTTCTATTTCCAAGACAACCCAATCGTTCAAGGTGGCTAATGGAATTTTAGCCAGTGCATCAGCAGCCCTGACAACAGACAGAAGGGAGGGATGAAGGACCTCACAGGCACGCTTCTACTTAGTTTCCATTGGCCAAAACTTAGTCACAGGTTGCCCCGTGCTGTGGAAAGAAAGGAGGATTTCAACTTTATTTGGGGCAGCCATATACCTGCTTAAAAATTGGGAGTGCACTGGCTTGGCACCTGTAGCACAGTGGTTAGGGCGCCGGCCACAAACACTGAGGCTGGTGGGTTCGAACCTGGCCTGGGCCTGCTGAACAACAATGACAATGGCAACAGAAAAACTAGCCAGATGTTTTTTACAGGTGGGCACCTGTAGTCCCAGCTACTTGGGAGGCTGAGGTAAGAGAATCGCTTAAACCCCAGAGTTTGATGTTGCTGTGAGCTGTAACGTCACAGCTCTTTAGTGAGGGCAACATAGTGAGACTTTGTCTCAAAAAATAAATAAATAAATAAAAATTGGGAGTGGGACATAGTGGTGTGCACCTGTAGTCCACGCTACTTGGGATGTCGAGCTGGAAGGATCACCTGAGCCCAGGAATTCAAGGCCGCCTGGGCAACATAGCAAGAGTCCATCTCTTAAAAAAAAAAAGAAAGAAAAAAGAAAAAGATCAGGCATGGTGGCTCATGCCTATAATCCTAGCACTCTGGAAGGCCAAGGTGGGAGAATTGTTTTAGCTCAGAAGTTCAAGACCAGCCTGAGCAACACTGAGACCCCATCTCTACTAAAAAATAGAACCATTAGCTGGGAGTTGTAGAAGGCACTTGTAGTCCCAGCTACTTGGGAGGCTGAGGCAAGAGGATCACTTGAGTCCAAGAGGTTGAGGTTGCTGCAAGCTATGACACCATGGCATTCTATCCAGGGTGGCAGAGGCATACTTTGTCTCAAAACAAAACAAAACAAAGCAAAAAAGAGAATTCTGTTATTAAGGAAGAAGATACTGGGAGACAATTAGTATTCTACCATAGAAGCCATTAGCATAGAAGAAATTTTCTCAGATTTTTAGATGACAAAAAGCAAGCAGAGGCTTGCTGCCTATAGCTTGGTGACTAGGACGCCAGCCTCAAACACCAGGGCTGGTGGATTTGAACACAGCTCGGGCCTGCCAAACAACAATGACAACTACACCAAAAAAATAGCTGGGCATTGAGGTGGGCACCTGTAGTCCCAGCTGCTTGGGAGGCTAAGGCAAGAGAATCACTGAAGCCCGAGAATTTGAGGTTGCTGTGAGCTGTGACACCATCCTACCAAGAGTGACATAGTGAGACTCTGTCTCAAAAAAAAAAAAAGCAAGCAGAGAACTGATGTTGATTAATAAATCAGGATAAAGGAGGTTGTAGCAAGAATAAGCCTTGGATATCTTCAGATAGGATAATTAAAACTGACTTCTTTGGCTCTGCGCCCGTGGCTCAACAGGCTAAGGCGCCAGTCACATACACCTGAGCTGGTGTGTTCGAATCCAGCCTGGGCCCGCCAAACAACAATGACGGCTGCAACCAAAAAATGGCTGGGTGTTGTGGCAGGTGCCTGTAGTCCCAGCTACTTGGGAAGTGGAGGCAGGAGACTCTCTTGAGCCCAGGAATTGGAGGTTGCTGTGAGCTGTGATGCCATGGCACTCTACCCAGGGTGACAGCTTGAGGCTCTGTCTCAAAAAAAAAAAAAAAAAATGACCTCTTCAAACTGACTGACTCTTTGTAGTTGTATTTTTCAACTACAAAATTTCTTTCTTTTGACTTTACAATTTCTGTCTCTTCTTAATTTAATTTAATTTTTTAGATAGGAGCCCTCACTCTGTCACTATGGCTGAAATGCAGTGGCACAAACAGCTCACTGCAGCCTTGAACTCCTGGGTTCAAGCAATCCTCCCACCTCAGCCCCCTGAGGAGCTGAGACTATGGGCACATGCCACTGTGCCCAAAAATCTCCTTGTTGATGGTCTTTATTTGGGGAAACGTGGTTTTCCTAGTTTCCTTTAGTTCTTTGTGATTTCTCTTAGCTCTTTGAGCATATTTAAGATAATTGATTTAAATTCTTTGTCGTCCAGGAATAATGACTCGTGCCTATAATCACAGCACTTTGTGAGGCTCTGGTGGGAGGATTGCTTGGGGGCAAGAGTTTAAGATGGTCCTGGACAACATAGCAAGACCCTGTTTCTATAAAAAATTTTGAAAATTAGCCAGGAATGGTCATAAGCATCTGTCGTCCCAGCTACTTAGGAGGCTAAGGCAGGAAGATACCTGATGAGGCTACAGTTTTTATGATCATGTCACTGAACTTTAGCCTGGGCAGCAGAGAAAGACCCTGTTCTAATAAATAAATAAAATCCTTGCGTAGTAGGGGCTTTATATGAGAAAGTTTCCACTGACAGCTTTTCTTACTGTGTATGGGCCTCCATACTCTTCTATTTCTTTGTGTGTATCATAATTTTTTGTGTGAAAACCCAGACATGCACGGTAACTCTGGAAATCAGAATCTACCTTCCTCTCCATGGTTTGGTGTTGGTGGTGTTTATTGTTGTTGTTATCGCTACAATTGGTTCACTTAGTGACTTTCCTGGACTAATTCTGTAAAGTCTATATTCTTTGTCTTGGGCGGCACCTAAAAATCTCTTTGCAGTTGTCTAATGACTCAAGAGAGATTCTCTTAATTTCCTTGAACCAGGCTCGGTGCCTGTGGCTCAGCAGGCTAAGGCACCAGCCACATACACGTGAGCTGGCGGGTTCGAATCCAGCCCGGGTCTGCCAAACAGCAATGACGGCTGCAACCAAAAAATGACTGGGTGTTATGGCAGGCGCCTGTAGTCCCAGCTACTTGGGAGGCGGAGGCAAGAGACTCGCTTGAGCCCAGGAATTGGAGGTTGCTGTGAGCTATGATGTCACAGCACTCTGTCCAGGGTGACAGCTTGAGGCTCTGTCTCAAAAATAAATAAATAAATAAATAAAAAATTTCCTTGAACCAGTAAGTCCCCTGGCCTTTGTTGAGGGGCTGTGTGTGTGTGTATTGGGATATAGTTTTGATGCCCCAACAGGCAGTTTACCACTTTGCCTTAACTTGACCTTCCTGCTTGTGCGGAGTCTCAAAGTCAGCCTGAGTTAAGAGACTAAGGCATGTTTAGGATTTTCTTGGGCATCTGCACAGTTCTGTACATGTATGTAGTCTTTTAAACAGTCAGAAATATGATAAAGCTTTTAAAAGCCTCCTACAAACATCCCATACCCACATTTTTCCTTTTTAAGTTTTGTTTGTGTGTGTGTGTGTGCCTTTTGTAAGCCCAAACTTGTAAGACCACAATGGGCAGCAGTGATGTTAAACATATGTCACCAATTGTTTTTGACAAATGCCTAGGTTTAATACTTTTTGCCCAGGGAAACTTCCAAGTCAAGTTGAGTAAAGACAAGTTCTGAGAATGGAAACTTTTAGGGAGCCACTAGACAGGTCGAATATATATATATATTGAGATCACTTTGTCACCCTTGGTAGAGGGCCGTGGCATCACAGCTCACAGCAACCTCAAACTCTTGGGCTCAAGTGATTCTTTTGCCTCAGCCTCCCAAGTAACTGGGACTACAGGCACCTGCCACAACACTTGGCTATTTTTGTTGTTCTTGTTGCTTAGGGGGCCTGGGCCAGGTTCAAACCCAGCAGCCCCATAGCACATGGCCGGCTCCCTAACCACTGAGCAATGGATGCCCGCTGGGTCAAATATTGATAATTCTGCCCATTCTGCCCCTCCAGGTTTTTGTTTTCACTGACACTGCATGTAGGTGGGAAGCTGTTGGTTTTCAAGGCTATTGCAGAGCTGAGGAAATAGGGATGGAATTGGAGCAACTTAAAACACCATAAATAAAGTTTATACAGTTTTACTGGATTCAGCTATTTTTCTGAATTCAGAACATTCCTTGGATTATTGTAAGCTTTTTGTTAACTCCCACAGTTCTGAAAAAGTGGATTTTAATATTTTTTTCCCCAGTGTTCTTTCTGCTTTCATAGAGAAGTAGATTTTCAGAAGTCTTTATTCTGACATTCTGGAAGTCAGAATGAACATAAGTGTAAGCTGAGTGAGAAGAGCTAGTGCAACAGTAGTAGGGAACCTTGGAACGTGGGCCACCTACTTCTGTAACCTATTTAACCTCTGGCTCTGCATATGCCCAGTTCTGGAAGTATCACTTCTGTCTTACAATGGATTGCCACTGGGTCTGCTGATGTTATGCCTTAATGGGTGGCTCTGACTGTAGGGATTTGGTCTCTGCTAGGGCACTATAGCATGCCAAAGATGTTTTTTACCTAGTGTATAATTCTGTGCTGCAGTGATAAGTAATCCAGAGCCCCAGGTGTCTCAGTTATGATTTTCATATTGGGGCTGGGCATAAGCTTCACAGGACACATTTTCTTATCTTATTTAAAGATTCCTTTAAAACCATGGGACATGAGGGGCCCATGGCCCGAGAAGCTGGGTTGTTTATATTGTAGCCTAGAACCACGTGGAGCCCTTTCCCACTGCAAGCCTCACTCAGAGCTGGTGGACTTCCTTGTCACTTGGTAAGGTTTAAGCAGTTTTCCCAAGTGTCTCCAGAGCCCAAGAGGCCTGCTAGGCATTGTACCACTAGATTCCAAAAAACTTCACTAATGTGGCAGGCCTCTGAATTTTTGAGAATCCTGGATCTTTATAGAACCCTCTGGAAAACATGTGTCTTATCCAGGCCTTCAAAATGGATTTGTACTCTTGCTCATCTGGTCCAAATAACATAATGTCACAAATACACTGGACCAGTGTAATATTCTGGAGTGTCCAGATGGTCAAGGTCCTTTCAGAATTTCTTTTCCTTTCAGTATTTATTATTATAACAGAGAGAAGGAGAATTAATATAACCCCAGGGGAAGATCATAAATGTATACATAAATGATATAAATGTTGTCCATCCCAAATGAATGGGAATTTATTTCAGATAGGGAAGGATAAGAATACGTTGGCTCTATAGCTTCTCAGCCTTTTGGCTAAGATCAATTAGCCAGGCACCTCTCACCTATAGTTCCAGGTACTCAGGAGGCTGATGTGGGTGATACAGGAGGATTGCTTTAGTCCACTAAGCTATGATCGTGCCACTGCACTCTTGGGGTGACAGTGATACTGTATCTCTAAAAATAAAAAGAATGCATGGGTGCACTGGTCAGATGGTCAGGTAAATGGCTAATAGCACATACCTGAAGCCATGTTAATCTGCTCTAACTAAAAAACCACTTGTAACCCAGCAAGTGCAATTGGGGTCTACTATTTGGATGAGTTTGCCATTATTAGGAACCATCTGGCATTTTTGGTTGGGGTCAGATTGGTGAATTAAGTGGGGAAAACATCACCTCTGCATTTGTTGAAATGTTAAAGGTAGTTTTAATCTCTGCTGTGTTCCCTGGATTGCAATATTATTTTCTATTTACTTTGTCTTGGATGGAGGAAGTAGTTTCAGAAACTTTAATTTGGCCTTTCCCACCATGATACCCCTTATCTTGCAGTCTAGAGAATTAATTATTGGCCAGGGCCTTGGCGCCTGTGGCTCAACAGGCTAAGGCGCCAGCCATGTACACCTGAGCTGGCGGGTTCGAATCCAGCCCGGACCCGCCAAACAACAATGACGGCTACAACCAAAAAAATGGTGGGGCGTGTGGTCGGCGCCTGTATCCCAGCTACTTGGGAGGTGGAAGCAAGAGACTTGCTTTAGCCCAGGAATTGGAGGTTGCTGTGTGCTGTGGATGCCACAGCACTCTATCCAGGGTGACATCTTGAGGCTCTGTCTCAAAAAAAAAAAAAAAAAATTACTGGCCAGGAATGGTGACTCATGCCTATAATCCTAGCAATCCGGAAGGCCGAGGCGGGCGGATCAACTGAGCTCAGGAGTTCAAGACCAGCCTGAGCAAGAACAAGATCCTATCTCTACTAAAAATACAAAAACTAGCCAGGCATTATAGTTAGTGCCTGTAGACCCAGCTACTCAGAAGGCCGAGGCAAGAGGAGCTCTTGACTCCAAGTTTGACATTGCTGTGAGCTATGATGATGCCACAGCACTCTACCCAGGGCGATAGACTAAGACTCTGTCTCAAAAAAAAAAAAAAGAATAAATTATTGGGAGAAACAGAATCCGTCTACCATGGATTCTGAATATCTCTGCACATTCTTGCTGACTGTGCCAAGAATGCAAGACCCTGACTTCTCTCTACTTCAGAGATTTCCTAGGGTTGTGCATGCAGCAATGAGCCTTGAGAGATGAACTAACAGCTCCCTCGAGGACAGAGTGGGCTTGCATAGTGCTTATAACAATCATAGATTCCCTATGTTCTGTGATTTTCTCCTGTTACGTGACACACAGCATGTACAGGCCTCCATCCGGACCCTCTGTCTCTGCAGGGCTCTGTAGGAATTGGGGAACAAGGCAGACAGATGCAAACTTGATGCCGATGCTGCTCACTGTTCTCTAATAAAGTCCTTTGTCTCTGACCCAAGATTCCCCTATTCAGCCAGCAACCATGAAACAATAACACTCTAATTTACAGGCTAACGGCTTCTTTTTTTAGAGACAGAGTTTCACTTTATCACCCTTGGTAGAGTGCCGTGGCGTCACAGCTCACAGCAACCTGCAACTCCTGGGCTTAGTCAATTCTCCTGCCTAAGCCTCTTGAGTAGCTGGGACTACAGGGACCCACGACAATGCCCAGCTATTTCTTTGTTGCAATTTGGCTGGGGCCGAGTTCGAACTCGCCACCCTTGGTATATGGGGCCAGTGCCCTACCCACTGAGCCACAGGTGCTGCCAGGCTAATGGCTTTTAAGAAAGGGGGCGGTGCCTGTGACTCAAAGGAGTAGGGCGCCAGCCCCATATGGTAGAGGTGGCGGGTTCAAACCCAGCCTTGGCCAAAAACCGCAAAAAAAAAAAAAAAAAAGACAAAAGAAAGGCAAACTCCTTGTTCCTCGCTGCAATGATTAGGGGTGAAGGGGGGTTTCCAACTACCCAGGTATTTCCATTATATTACATATTGACTTTACATAATCGAGAAACTGAGAAAA
>CAUYON010196244.1:0-46417 GCA_963573935.1 Arctocebus calabarensis
TGTAGTCCCAGCTACTTGGGAGGCGGAGGCAGGAGACTTGCTTGAGCCCAGGAATTGGAGGTTGCTGTGAGCTATGATGACATAGCACTCTTTGAGACAGCTTGAGGCTCTGTCTCAAAAAAAAAAAAAAATCTGACAAGGAAAGTTCAGTCCCTCAAAATCAAGTTTTGGAAAACAAAATCAGGAAAACTTATTGACAATAAATAAGTCATTATGAAGTTCCAGCACTGTTCTAGGCACCAGGGAACCAGCAGAGTCAATACATTTATAAACTCACAGGGAAACTTAGGTTTGGCTCTAAACATGTATGCTGACCACCTACTCAATTGGAATTTAAGCAAAAATGCAAGCAGTGCCTACATAGCCTAGTTAATAAAATCAACCAGGTTTGGGCTGTGCCTGTGGCAAAGGAGTAGGGCTCTGGCCCCATGTGCCAGAGGTGGTCGGTGCAAACCCAGCCATGGCCAAAAACTGTTAAAAAATTAAAAAATAAAATAAAATCAACCAGGTTTGTATAATAAAATACAGAAACGCAGCTGCAATTATAAGCCCACCAAAGAAGTATAAATTCATTGGTCCGATGAATCTCTTAGACCCATAGCTGGCAGCTTTTGAGATGGGGTGGGGTAAGGGTCTATGGTTTAGGTGGCTCCAGAGCTGGAATGAGGAAGTGGTGAGTTCCTATATACTGGTGCATGATAATGCAGGCAACAGGAGTGAAGAAAGGCAGCTTGAGTTCTTTCATTCATTCATTCATGTTCTATCCAAAAATATCCACCATTAGTGAGCTTTCTTCCCATGAGATCTTACTAAAGCCATGCATTGAGCCTCATTCACTGTCTTAGGGCAGTGCCTGGCAAGGCATCAGTATTTGCTGACTGAATAAGCAATGGTAAAAAAGCCCAGGCTCTGAAGCTTCAGACTTAACTCTGACACATCCTGCCTTTGAGACTTTGAGCATGACTGCCTAAGCTCTCTGACCTGCATTTTCCCCAACAGCAAACTGGGGAGAATGACATCTATTTCTTAGGGAGGCTGTGAGAATTTATTCAACAAATGTGTGTAAAGAGCCTACCATGGGCTGGGCGCGGTGACTCACACCTGTATTCCTAGCTCTTGGGAGGCCAAGGTGGGTGGATTGCCTGCGCTCACGGGTTTGAGACTAACCTGAGCCAGAGTAAGACCTTGTCTCTAAAAATAGCCGGTGTTCCTCAGACACCTGTAGTCCCAACTGTTAGGAAGACTGAGGCAAGAGAATTGCTTGAGCCCAAGAGTTTGAGGTTGCTGTGAGCTATGACGCAACGGCACTCTATCAAGAGCAACAAAGTGAGAGTCTGTTTCAAAAAAAAAATTTAGGGCGTGCATCTGGTTCAGTGAGTAGGGCACCAACTCCATATACCAAGAGTGGCGGGTTCAAACCCGGCCCTGGTTGAACTGCAACAAAAAAATAGCCAGGCGTTGTGGTGGGCACCTGTAGTCCCAGTTACTCCAAAGGCTGAGACAAGAGAATGGCCTAAGCCCAGGAGCTGGAGGTTGCTGTAAGCCATGAAGCCATGGCACTCTACCAAGGGCGACAAAGTGAGATTCTGTCTCTAAAACAAAACAAAACAAAACAAACAAACAAAAAAGAAAAACAATCACACACAAAAAATTTAAGGGCGGTGCCTGTAGCTCAAGGAGTAGGCCGCCGGCCCCATATACTGGGGGTGGTGGGGTCAGGCCCAACCCTGGCCAAACTGTAAAAAAGAAAATATATTAAAAAAAAGAGCCTACCATGTTGCCTGATAGACATTCAAGGAATGTTCCCTTGTTGAGTTTTAGGGCATGTGCTAGGTATTTTGGGGATGCAGAGATAAAAATGACAGCTGCTCCTGACCTCAAGAAGTTTGCAGACTTGTGGGAGGACAAAGTTGTACACAGGTTGGAATACAGTATGAATAGTGCGGTTGTAATCAAAGCCCAGGGCAGGGTGGGCAGGGCACAGAGGGCGTTTGAGTCAGGCTTTGAACGTCGCCTAGAACGTTCCTAGCAAAGAAGGTGTGGGGCGGGGAGTATCAAAGGCACGGGGAGGAAGAGCACGCGGAGATCTGAAGTGTGAGAGAACACAGTGCACAGAGGGAATGGCAAACAGCTTGCGCTGGCTGGGGCCTGGGGCAAGGTGCACATCAGTCTGGAGACTCCGTGCTCCAATCACAATGGGCCTTCTGTGTCAGTTGAGTGGTTTGTGTTGGGCACGGTGGTCAGGATGCCTGTCATTCCAGCCTCCATTTCCAGACAAAATTACACCACCCACTCAGGGAAACTGGACTAAGCAGCCGTTTTTTTTTTTAAATATTGTTATTCAATGGGCGGCTCCTGTGGCTCATTGAGTAGGGCACTGGCCCCATATACCGAAGGTGGCGGGTTCAAACCCGGCCTCGGCTGAACTGCAAAAACAGAAAAATAGCCGGGCGTTGTGGCAGGCACCCATAGTCCCAGCTACTCCGGAGGCTGAGGCAAGAGAATCACCTAAGCCCAGGAGTTGGAGGTTGCTGTGAGCAGTGTGACGCCACGGCACTCTGCCGAGGGCGATAAAGTGAGACTCTGTCTCTACAAAAAAAAAAAAAAGACAGAAGAGAGTCTCAGCACAGATATTCACCTTCCCCTAGTAAGTGGCGAAGTCACGGAGGGAGAAAGCAGCAAACTGTCTCTAAAAGAGGGAGGCATGTGGGGTGGCACCTATGGCTCCGTGAGGAGGGCACCGGCCCCAGATACTGAGGGTGGTGGGTTCAAACCCAGCCCCAGCCAAACTGCAACAACAACGAAACCAGGTGCTGTGGCGGGCGCCTGTAGTCCCTGCTACTCGGGAGGCTGAGGCAAGAGAATCGCCTAAGCCCAAGAGCTAGAGGTTACTGTGAGCTGTGATGCTACAGCACTCTACCGAGGGTGACAAACTGAGACTCTGTCTCTAAAAAAAAAAAACAAAAAAGGGAGACATGTGGACATATGGAAAGCATCCTCGTATCACTCATCATGACTGCTTTTTTTTGTTTTTCTTTCTTTGAGACAGAGCCTCAAGCTGTTGCCCTGGGTGGAGTGCTGTGGTGTCATAGCTCACAGCAATCTCAAACTCTTGAGATTAAGTGTTTCGCTTGCCTCAGTCTCCCAAGTAGCTGGGACTACAGGCGCCCAGCACAACGCCTGGCTATTTTTGGTTATAGTTGTCTTTGTTTGGTGGCTGGATTCGAATCTGCCAGCTCCGGTGTATGTGGCTGGTGCCCTAGCTGCTTGATCCCTCATATCACTTATCCATGCATCTCCGTCTCAGCCCAAACCAGCATGGCCACTGCTAACATACTGAGGAGCTCCCCCTTCCCCAAAACACATGGGCCATGCACAATATCAAATGGAACAAAGGAGCCTCCATGAAATACAGCAGATGTGACCTTGAGTCCCAGGAAGCTAGAGGGTCACACATGGGTTGTGTTGAGTCCTCCCAGGGCACAAAACCTTAGGGAAGGTGGTCACTGCAATGACCTGGGGTACCAGGTAAAGAGGCAGTGCACCTGTTTGCAGACAGCCATGTTCCGCAGAGACCTTCACAAGTGGCCAATTCCTCAAAGGTTTTCTATGGTGTAGAAGGGAGTGCCGACTGTCCAGATGAATCACACACTGCGGAAGGGAGAAGGGGGAGATCACAAGCTGAGCCTCCAGTGAGGGTCCCTCCTACCCACATGACCCACTGATGTCCCACCATAGCCATCGTATATAAGGTGAGGGACAATCATGGGAGAAGCCACAGGTCAGGGCACAGCTGTACCATGGCCCCCGAGGGTACATGACCCTGACTTTTGCGTGTCCCCACTCTGGCCATCCCACACCATGTACCCCAGAGGAAAGTTAAAATGCAGTTCTGCACAGCATCTGAGAATCTGTTTCCACTCGGCTTCCTGTCTCAGTCCTGAGGGCACCTGCTCCCTGGTTCCTCCTGGACCCCGCCTGCCCTGACCTTGTGCCAAGTTGGCACAGGAGGTGCGGTTAACATTGGGGAAGCACAAGAACAAATCCTCAAGGCCAAACCTGCAGAACCGGTGAGTTTGTGAAATTCCCAGGCCGGAGCTCTGAGTCCCAGGGCCTCTTTGCACACCTGGGCCCTGGGTTTGATCTCAGAGGTGGCTGTTGTTCCCTTTGCAACTGGTTTCATGTCCTGTTTCTGCTCAGTCTGGTATCGTGAGAACCCTTTCTGCAGGTCCGTTCTTGTTCCACTTGAAAGACTTTGACTTTTCACAGTGGCCACACGCACATCTTTCTTCTCTGCTCATCCAGGGAAAACAACCTGGAGCAGCAGTTGTGTATGAGGCCTGACAATTAAGTTCACAAACTCGTCCTAGAAAGTGCTACATACATCATTGCTGAATATCACTACAGTCACCAGATGGCCAAGGGGAGTACTTTGGAGCTAAATGTAGTGATATCAGCAATAAGGTATGTAGTACTTTTTCTATGATGAGTTTGTGAACTTAATTGTCAGACTTCTTATATGTACCTGTATTTGTAAGTGTGAGCACATGTGCATATATGTGTGTGTTTTACATACTTAGTTCAAGTTTCCAGATCCCTTGCTTTCTAGCTGTGAATTTGATGCAAAACAACCGTGGTTAAAAGCATTTACTTGGGGCTCGGCGCCCGTGGCTTAACGGGCTAAGGCACCAGCCATGTACACCTGAGCTGGCGGGTTCGAATCCAACCCGGGCCCACCAAACAACAATGACGGCTGCAACCAAAAAAAAAAAAATGGCCGGGTGTTGAGGTGGGCGACTGTAGTCCCTGCTACTTGGGAGGCGGAGGCAGGAGACTCGCTTGAGCCCAGGAATTGGAGGTTGCTGTGAGCTGTAATGCCATAGCACTCTATCCAGGGTGACAGCTTGAGGCTCTGTCTCAAAAAAAATAAAATAAAATAAAATAAAATAAAAATAAAAATAAATAGAATTGAGTATATGGTAGGGTTATTATTTTCTCATGGAAATATACTAACTAGAGTGTAAGCAAGGGTCATGGCTTCCCCACAGGGTCTAACACTGAGTCTCCTATGGATGATACAAGCTCAATGTAAACCTGACCGTGTCAAATCACTCCCTAGCATTTTAAGACATTTTCATGACTTTCTCATACTGCTGGAGTAAAACCCCAACTTATAATAGAGCTGTTTATTTTTAAAAGGCCCCACTTATCTTTTTAGCCTCCATTCAGATAACCCTTCTCTTTAAGTTCTGTACTAGGCTTTTTTTCTCTTCCTCAAATGAATCATACTTGATCCTACTACTGGCGCTTAGCACATATTGTTCCTACTGCCTACTACATTCCTCCCTTTATCTTCCAACCACCTTTCACCTAATCCCCTCCTACCCTTTTTTCAAATCTCAGCTCAATCATCATTACTTCCTCTAGGAAGCCCCCACTAACCAGCTACCCATTAAGCTAGATAATTCTCCCAAGTATACACTCTCATAGTCTGTTATGTACCTCCCCTTCATAAGATGTAGCACAAATTGGGCAGCGCCTGTGGCTCAGTCGGTGGGGCGTCAGCCCCATATACCAAGGGTGGCGGTTCAAACCCTGCCTCAGCCAAACTGCAACTGCAGTTTGCAAAAAAATAGCTGGGCGTTGTGGCAGGCGCCTATAAGTCCCAGCTGCTCAGGAGCCTGAGGCAAGAGAATTGCCTAGGCCGGGGAGTTGGAGGTTGTTGTGAGCTGTGTGATGCCACAGCACTCTACCTAGGGACATTATGAGACTCTGTCTCTACAAAAAATATATATATATATTTAGCACAAGTACAAAATTAAAATTTTGTTGTTGTTCACCTTTGCATCCCTAGTACTTAGCACAGGGCTTGGCCTAGAGCAAATGACCAAAAAATATTTATCGAATAAACAAATGCATGAATGCTGATTCACTGACAAGTAGACCCCCCTTCATCTCTTCCCACTGCAGCCACAAAACCTCACTGAAGATCCTGGCATTAAACTGCTAGACATCAAAAGCCCCATTCCTCCCTCACCAGTCATCGCCCACGTTGAAGGCATTAAGGCTCTTGGTGAAGCCTTGCATATTGGTGGGGCTAACTCTCTGCAGGAAGTCAATGTAGTCTTCGGAGTGGAAGCGGCACATGTCATGCTGGGAGGCCTGGTATGGCTTGAAGACCTCGGAATGGAGATACAAGAAGAACTCAGGTAGGGTCAGCCCCACTCATGGGGCTGAGACCACCCACATCAAACTTAGTCCTAGAGATTATCAAAAAACACATATGGCAATCCCCTAACCCCTGAATTCTTGTTACTCCATCAGATGAAGGTCAGTGAAGAAGACAGACTCCAATTCACAAGATGGGCTATTATGATCGAGCCCCTGAAGACCACTTTTTCTCTTTCCAACCTGCAGACCGGTCTTTCCTACTTTCTTAGCTTTGAGCCTTAATCCACCTGCCCTATTCCCTGGATCTCCTATTCTTGACTCTCTCTATACTCATCTTCTCCTCAGGCTCTGATCTGGTCTCTTTCCTCTGGGTTCTTCATTCTGGAGTTGGGATACATGGGATATATGAAACTTTGTAATTAAAATTCAACATGCTAGGCTTGGCACTTGTAGCTCAGTGGCTAGGTCGCCAGCCACATACACCAGAGCTAGTGGGTCCAAACCTAGCCCAGGTCTACCAAACAACAATGACAACTACAACCAAAAAAAAAGCCGGATGTTGTGGCAGGCACCTGTAGTCCCAGCTACTTGGGAGGCTGAGGCAAGAGGATCGCTTAAGCCCAAGTGTTTGAGGTTGCTGTGAGCTGAGACACCACAGCACTCTACCCAGGGCGACATAGTAAGACTGTGTCTCAAAAAAAAAAAAAAAATAAACAAAACTAAAATAAAATTCAAGATGCAAAATCATATATTATCTTATTATCTTTAGTGGGTGAATGGCATCACAAACCTCACTGAAAACTGAACAAGAAGAAAGAGCTTTTGTTCTTTTCTCTTTCTTTGCATCAGAAAATGCATACAGGTACACATAGGCAAACAATCAAGGGATTCATAGATTCCTGCACTAATATCACCTCAGTCTTTTCTAGGACCAGCCTACCTGTGCCTCAGCATAAGCAATAAACATTCATTCATATTGTTGACTAATTCCCATAATGTCTGGCTTACTGTTACATGTATTATCCCATATCACAGTTATAAATTCCAAGCTTGGGACAGACAGCATGTGTATTTCTGGGAGATGGAGAATGGGAGAGCAATTAAGCAGAACCATGCAGAGGTATTCTAGGTTAAAATGGGAATACTCAGGACATCTACTCCCTTACACACACACACACACACACATTTACACTGGGCTGCAAAGTCAGCCCTGGAACTCTAGTTCCTCAGAGGTAGAGAAAGGTGGCAGAGAAGTGGTGGGAACTGAAAGTAAACATCACACACAGATACAGTGATACAGTCCCTACCGCCTCTGAGGCCACAGCACTTTCCACACCCTAAAATACAGGGGAGGAACACACTTTAAACCAGCCCCACCACCCTAACCCTAGGCCAAGAACTAGTCAGCCTGAGGTCAAAGGGTGGCCGGCTTGTGGTGAAAAAAGTACCTTCCATTAAGCCAGAGGTCACCACCCCCAACACTGCGCACATCAGAGGTGCTCGAGTGTCTTCTATCCAGTTACACACACACAAACACACTCTAGGGGCGGGTCGCACTTGGTGCTTTCAGTCTAGCACACCTAATCCTAAAACCACAGCTCGCCCCACCCCCAATCCCTGGCAGAGGACTCACGATCATCTTCTTATAGAGACCATAATGCAGGACCAGGCTATGGGTCAATGCCAGGCGATGGGGCTTCATAGGGTGCCCAGCCCCTGGGGGTGGGAAAAGAGAGTTCGTCAGCTCCCACCCCTGGAGTTACAGCCCCTACTTCCAAACCTCCGCGACCCTATCCCTCATGTACAACCCTGTTTCCTCACCGTAGTGGAAGTTGCCCACGTCGGGGTCGTAGAAATAGGCCACGGTCTTAGCCATGGTGCCGGCGGGACCAGGCCCCGCGCCTCAGCTGCCCGCCCGCTCGCCAGCCGCCAGCCCCACCCCCAGTCGTGCGTACTGCGCAAACACGCAGCCTGCCTCTGCGGAACCCGGAGGCACCGGCCCCGCCTCTCCGAGGCCACACCCTATTCACGCCCCCTAAGGAGCCCCGCCTGGCGGGCTGAGCTCCTGGCCGCTCTGGTTTGAGCTTCTGGGCTTGGGCTGAGAAGCTGTAGCTTCCGTCCTAGGATGTGAGTCATCTGTTTCCGAAAGTGGTTCATATCCTCGGAAAGCCGAGCCATCCCATCCAGCAGCTTTCTCCAAACGCGGCGCAGGCCATGGTCTCCTCTCTTAAGAAGCTCCGAAGATCTAGCCACGCTGCCCCGCACAGCTCCAGAAGCCAGTTTCCCCAAGCCCACTGAGAAGATTCCTGACTGTCCTTTCGGTCCCGGCATCTGAAAGCAGGAGGTGCGCCAGGCGAGCGGGATAGAGCAGTGGAGAACACCCCAGCTGGACCTCTTGTTCCCCGCCCAGACCCGGACTCAGCACCGCACATTCCTCTAGGGGGTTGGGGGGGGGGGGCGGTGCAGTCACGCGCACACCGAACTTGCGCTCACTCGCGCGCAAGGCTCACGCTCTCCGCCCCGCACACCTGCGCTCCGCCCCCTTGGTCCTAAGGCCGGCGAAAGCATTTGGGAGGCCAGGGCGCTGCGGAAGCGCCCATCTCCTTCCTAACCCAGGGCCGGAGTTGTCCGAAATCTGTCGCTGCTACCAACCAGCCCACATCCATCTCCATCCTTCCCTCCCCCCGCCGGCCGCGGCACCGGTATCCGCAGCCACAGCCCGGAGCCGGTGAGGCGGCGAAGGGGGGAGGGGTAGAAATCAAGGGATGAGCGCCGGGAGGGCGTCCGGGGCCCTGAGCCGGACTAGGACACCCCTGGAGCCGGAACCCAAGGAGAAGCCGGAGCCAGGACCAAATCACCGGTACCGGGTGGGCCAGGTGGTCAGGGTGGGGAGAACATAAAGAGGGGGAAGGTAGGGGAGTACAGAGGGGAGGGGACTGCAGAGGCCTCGCTCAGGCCAGCTCAGAGAAGGTGCAGACGCTGACTCAGGCGCGATTTCTGCTCCTGCTGCCTAAGAATTCCGTCCCATCTCGCGCTGCAGTGTCCTTGGGAGGGACGGAAGCGCGGACAAGCTGGAAATGGGAACGCTTTGGGCGTTGGGGAAGCAGGACCAGGGTCGTGGAGGAGGGCTTTAGCAGCAGCCGTCTGACCTCCTGCCCCAGGCAGTATTGGCGAAGCAGCACCCCAGGCCCGGACAGCTCCCTTGTTGAGTAGGGAGTAGGACCAGATATCTGAGATCTGCTTATTTCAGATACTGAGGGTGGCATTCCTATCCCTCCCCCATCCCCAGCTGCAGCCCCCTAAACCCAGGAGGCATCCTGGCCCGCGCTCGACCTCCAGAGCCTCATGTCGGAACCACAGCCTGACCTGGAACCGCCCCAACATGGGCTGTACATGCTCTTCCTGCTTGTGCTGGTCTTCTTCCTCATGGGCCTCGTAGGCTTCATGATCTGCCACGTGCTCAAGAAGAAGGGCTACCGCTGCCGAACATCCAGGGGCTCAGAGCCGGACGACGCCCAGCTTCAGGCCCGTGAGTGAGGAGCTTGGAACCCTGGCTCAGTCACCTTTCTCCTTTACCCCTTGCCCCCTACCTCTTTTAGCGTCCCTAGCCAACAAACCCAGGCCAAATCAAATCCCAGTTAGGCCTGCAGAAAACCTAGTGATGCATTCTCTGGTCAGCAAGTGGGGTGATACCACTTTGAAACCAAATCTGGGAAGGCAGCATGAGCAGGAAGGGGCTACTAATGGTAGTATGGGGCTCCCATTGACATCCCCATCTTTTCTAGCCCCTGAAATGCTAAAGTCCAGCATGATGGCAGATAGGTAAAGGGGTATGTCTTGAACAATAAGCAATAGGGGCCAGTGGGTAACTATTGCCCCAAAGCTGACTCATTCTTGCTTCCTTGCCAACCTCTTTCATCCTTCAGCTGAGGACGATGACATGAATGAAGACACAGTAGAGAGAATAGTTCGCTGCATCATCCAAAATGAAGGTGTGTCTAGGCTGGTCCCTTGCTCCTCCCCACTCTGGCTTTCTCTTGCCCTAACCTCCACCTCCACTGACTTCCTCTTTCCCTTCTCCCCTCAGCTAATGCTGAGGCCTTGAAAGAGATGCTGGGGGACAGTGAAGGAGAAGGGACAGTGCAGTTGTCCAGGTGAGCTGGAAACAAGGGCCAGCATGACTTTGCTTGCCTTGGAGAGTACCCTCTCCTCCAGCATAATCCTTTCCCAGTCCATTTGCATGTTTGGGGTTGTAAGACAATGCTGGCTAACCTATAGAAAGTTTTATAGAAATCTTGATTCCTTCAAACTCTGTTTTCCCTCAAGATATCACCAAGCCCAACTTCATCTATAGTGCCACTCCATTGGGTTAAGCATTGCCTTCTTTTTAGTAGTTAGCCCTGGGATAAAGAATACATGGTCATAACATCTTGAGTTTATTAGATAAAGAGAAGAAAAAAGTGTTGGGACCTGCGGAAAGTAGGGCTATTGGGGAGTTTAAGGAACATGCTGAAAGAACAGAAACAGAACCAGATGGGAAATGGAAGTGTTATCTCTGCTTCCCTCCTTCCTACTGTCTAGTGTGGATGCCACCTCCAGCCTGCAGGATGGAGCCCCCTCCCATCATCACACAGTGCACCTGGGCTCTGCAGCCCCTTGCATCCACTGCAGCCGCAACAAGAGGCCCCCACTTGTCCGTCAGGGCCGCTCCAAGGAAGGAAAAAGCCGCCCCCGGCCTGGGGAAACCACTGTGTTCTCTGTGGGCAGGTGGGGATAGAAAGATCCAGGGAAAGGGGGGTTGAGGTGGGAGCCCCAGTGTTCTAGCACCTGATCCCAGAAGTAGGTAGGCCCCCATTCTTTCCTCCTGGACTGGAAGCAGCATCAGGAGTCAGGCTGCACAATGTGCCCCACTATCTCAGCAGGCCTCCCTTGCCTTAGGCTAAAGAGAGGTGGTCATCAAACCCAGGATGTCCCTGGTCTGAGAGAAGGCTAAGTAGCTTCTGAACTAAGTTCCTAACCCCTAGTGTTCCTTCTCCTACCAGGTTCCGGGTGACACATATTGAGAAGCGCTATGGGCTCCATGAACATCGTGATGGCTCCCCTACAGACAGGAGCTGGGGCTCTGGTGGGGGGCCAGACCCGGGGGGTGGCCAGGGTTCTGGGGGAGGACAGCCCAGATCAGGGATACCTGCCATGGAGAGGCTGCCCCCTGAGAGACCACAGCCCCCAGTCCTAGCCAGCACCCCAGTGCAGAATGGAAGACTTAGGGACCGCAACCTCATCCCTTGTGCACTCGAGGGGAAGCCTGGAGCCTCTACAGAGCCAACACTGAGGGCTGGAGGGAGAAGCCCAAGCCCTGGGTTGCCCACTCAAGAGGCAAATGAACAACCTAGCAAACCAGACACCTCAGATCATCAGGTATGAAGACATGTCCATGCCTGCAGTGGCCTTAGCTCTTATTGTCCCCTACTCTAGGGAGCAATCTGACTCATCTTTTATTCTCCCATTGACCTCTCCCCTTTTAGGTGTCTCCAACGCAGGGAGCAAGCGGTACGTGAGGTGAGCCTCCCTTAGCCGTAAGTAAGGTAATCTGGTCCTCCCACCACCTACTTAAACTATTTAAGAGCTCCCTGAACCCTCAGGGTAAACTGCAAGCTTAGTCTTATAAATTCCTTGGTTTAGTGATGGGTAGTGGGTGTGTGCTCCAGGGACAGGGAAGGTCCTGTAGCCACTGGGGAAAATCTGGGACAGAGCTTGAACAGGAAGCAACACTGTTACTCTTCCTCTCCTCCAAGTCTCATTCTTCATTGCACTGATGGACTACCAGCTGGCAGAGCCAGGGCATGGGTGGGCATGAAGGCCCTCCCCTCCACTGGACAGCACTGCTTCCCAGCTGAGGGACCAGCTCTATCTCCACCGTGGAGTTGCACGGTCTCAGGCTGGGGACCTCAGGAAAGGTTCTCCCCGTCTCTAAACCCACATTCCCTTTCCCATTCCCCTGCCTGCCAACAGGCTGCCTAACCTGCCTTCCCCAACACTTTGCTCCATATGGCTAGAGCGTGGCAGCTGGGAGCAGGCCCCTGCCCTCGGTAGGCCCCTAAAGCAATAGCACCTTAGGCCCCCTGCCCTCTTGGCACAAGAGGCCCAGGTTCTTGCTTGGCCTTTGTGCCCTTTATTCACTGTCAATAAATCTGATCAGATCATTACAGCTGCTTCGCATACTGGCTCCAGCTCTTTCTGACCTCCCCAAACTCCATGACCCTGGCATCTAGAGTGGGGTGGGTCACAGAGCCCAGGTAGAGACATAGGTGGGCTGGAGCCACTCAATACTTTGGGGGATAGGTTCCAGCCCCAGAGATGTCAGGTTACATCACCACTCTGGAGATAGGGTGGTAGCAGAAAAGAAAGGGATAGTTCTAGATAGTTCAGAGATGACAGGAGGACAATGAGAAAAAAAGAATGGGTTCCAGCCCCAGAAATGGGGAGAAGTTTCTGTCCCTGGAAGTAAGGGCGATTTCAGCTTTTTTGGCTATGTTCCTCCAGATCACGGAGGGTGTGGTCTCTGACAGCATGGAGATAAGGGCAGCAGCATCACTGAGGACAGTGATCTCTCTGGCTTTCAAGTGAGAGGATCTGGTTGGCCAGGATCTGGAGCTTTAGCTGGCGGTGGAGGTGGTGGACGCATCTGTAAGGAACACATAGTTAGTGTTCCAGAGTCTTCCCTTGAGGGTATTCCTATACATTTACTCAGCCCTGCAGGCAAATCAGGACCAACTGGACCCCTCTACATAGAATCTCTTCCAAGGCAAAGACCCTTACCGGCCTGAGTCGAGGAGCTGTCATGTCCAGGAGTCCAGGGAAGTCCAGGACTTTGTCTAGAAACAAGATCACAAGTCTTTAGATTTTGTTTTGTTCAATGCTGTATCTCCAGCACTTAGGACAATAGCATTCTATAAATATTTGTTAAATTAATGAATAGTCATCATCCTAGGTCATAACATTCATGAATCCATCCATCCTCAACAAACACTTATTGGACAACTGCTATATAATCAGCTCTGCTCAAGGCTCCAAAGAAAGGGGGGAGGGGCACAAAACACCCCCACCCCAATGGCTGTCAGGAACCCAGTGATGAAACATCAACAAGCACAATTAATGAATGAATGCTAAGTCATTCCAGTAAACCAGGAGTAATGGAAATGGTGGTGACCCCCTGGGGGTGGGGGAAGAGGATGGGGAAGGAAACTTCCTGTAGAGAAGGTGCAAGGACCAAAAGGTTTTAGAAAAGATGGGCATGACTGGGCATAGTGGCTCATGCCTGTAATCCTAGAACTCTGGGAGGCCAAGGCAGATGGATTGTCTGAGCTCACAGGTTTGAGGCTAGCCTGACCAAGAGCAAGACCCTGTCTCTAAAAAATAGCCAGGCATTTTGGTGGGCACCTGTAGTACCAGCTACTTGGGAAGCTAAGGCAAGAGAATTGCTTGAGCCCAAGAGTTGGAGGTTGTTGTAAACTATGATGCCACAGCACTCTACTGAGGGTTACAAAGTAAGACTTTGTCTCAAAAAAAAAAAAAAAAAAGGATGGGTATTCCAAGAGAAAAACTGATGACACAAAGCTAAGTTTTTGTGGGATTCAAGGACACTCAGAGCAAAAGGTGCATATTGGAGAACATAGAGAAGTTGGCTAATATTTAAAATAGTGATGATAAAACAGTGACCATCTGACCAGGTGCAGTAGCTCATGCCTGTAGTTCTAACACTCTGGACTGCTTAAGCTCACTGAGCTGAAAAGTTCAAGACCAGCCTGAGCAAGAGCGAGAACCCATCTCTACTAAAAATAGAAAAAGCTGGCTCGGCACCTGTGACTTAACAGGCTAAGGTAAGCCTGAGATGGCCACGTACACCTGAGATGGC
Source organism: Arctocebus calabarensis (assembly GCA_963573935.1). Classification (NCBI taxonomy): domain Eukaryota; kingdom Metazoa; phylum Chordata; class Mammalia; order Primates; family Lorisidae; genus Arctocebus; species Arctocebus calabarensis. Next base: position 14,087 of record CAUYON010196244.1, read on the forward strand.
GGGTTCAAATCCAGCCCAAGCCAGCCAAACAACAATGATGGCTGCAACCAAAAAATGGCCGGGCGTTGTGGCGGGCACCTGTAGTCCCAGCTACTTGGGAGGCGGAGGCAGGAGACTGGCTTGAGCCCAGGAATTGGAAGTTGCTGTGAGCTGTGATGCAACAGCACTCTATCTAGGGTGACAGCTTGAGACTCTTGTCTCAAAAAAAAAAAAGAAAATAGAAAAACCAAGGCAAGAAGATTGCTTGAGCCCAAGAGTTCAGGTTGCTGTGAGCTATGATGACACCATGGCACTCTACAGAGTAACAGCTTAAGACTCTTTCTCAAAAACAAAAAAACAAGAAATAGTGATAATTTGTGTACTCACAGACATCTTTTTTTAACTCTCAGAACAAATTCAATAGGATAGTACCTTTCACCTAACTTTATAAAGAATACAAACTGAGGCCCAGAAAAGTTAACCACCCCACCTCAAAACACATTTTCAGAAATGAAGGAGTGGGATTTGAATAGTTAGCTTGGCTCTAAAGCCCAGGCAAGCTCTTCTCACTATCAAGCTATGGTGGACTTTATTGCAAAGTGCCTAAGGGCACAAGGAGGAATGGAGTGTGACCTCAGAGTCCAAGTTTCCTCTTCTTTCTTCCCAGAGCCCCCCAATTTTCTCTACTTACCCCCAGGCAGGACAGGTGCAGGGGGCCCATCCAGCACAGAGGTGGGTGCAGGTGGAGAGAAGCTGGGAGGAGAGGGGGACGGCAATGTCTGGGAGTAAAGTGGGCACAAAGTTATTAATGGCATGTGGGAAATTTTTACCAGCTTTTCCTCTCATTCCACGTTCAGTTCCTGCCTCATGCCTCCCCAATATGGGAAGTAGCCAAACGTTGCAGGTGAGGGTTACAGCTGATACATAGTTCAACAGCCAGTATGTACTAAACATTTACTATGTCTCAAGTGTCCTGCCAACATTTCACATGAGCTAATCCATTGGATCCCCACCATTACCCCAAGAGGTAAGCATGTTTATGACTCCTGTGTTAGAGGTGAGACTCAGGTTAAGCCATCTGTCCAAGAAATTAGCCAACTTCTCTAGCCAGTCAGTGGCAGAGTGCTGGCTAGAACCCAGGTCTCCTGCTTCCCACTCCTATACTCTTCCTGTTATACAAACATAACAGTAGGTAGCATATATTAAAACATATCCTGTGTGCCATTATGCTATACTTCTGTAACAGGTATTATTATCCCCATTTTACATGTAAAAAAGATAAGAGCTTCTAATTCCCTCTACTCCAAGAGGTTAAAAATCATTGCCCAGGGGCGGCACCTGTGGCTCAGCGAGTAGGGCGCCGGCCCCATATACTGAAGGTGGCAGGTTCAAACCCGGCCTTGGCCGAACTACAAAAACAGAAAAATAGCTGGATGTTGTGGCGGGCGCCTATAGTCCCAGCTACTCGGTAGGCTGAGGCAAGAGAATCACCTAAGCCCAGGAGTTAGAGGTTGCTGTGAGCTGTGTGACACCACAGCACTCTACTAAGGGTGATAAAAGTGAGACTCTGTCTCTACCAAAAAAAAAACAAAAACAAAATCACTACCTAAGTCATGCAATAGAAATTTGAGCTCAGATCTATCCAGTTCTAAAGTAGGAACTCCAAATTCATATAAGGGCTGCCTTGGTTCCCCTTTTCTCTGCCCAGCCAAAGAAGATAGGGAGGACAAGGATAGTATTGCCAGTTAACCTGGGAGGAGAGGGGCCATTAAGATGAATATGGGGCCTTATTGGGGTGGGAGAGTCAACCCAAAGCTCCCTAGGGATTCAGGGAGAAGGACACCTCACCTGTTCAGAGAGTTCAGGTGGCCCTGGGGGGCCAAGCAGCTCCTCCACTAGTAGGGAGGGGAAGACCCCAACACGGCCCCCAAATTCTCCCCTCCAGAAGCCATCATCCACTCCATCCTGGGCCCGGGGCAACAGACGGATGAGGGCTCCCTCAGGGAAGCTCAGCTCCTCTGCACTCTGTCCTGTGTAGCTGTACAGGGCACGAGCCAGGAATGCTACAGAGGTCCAGGAGAGATAATAACAAAGAGAGGACAGGTGGCAGTGCCCCAGGACCGTAATGCCCCAGGGCCACACCACCTAACAGTTCTTTTCCATATCCAGGCCCCCCTAACCCAGAATTCCCTTTCTTACCTGTGGGCTCTGCCCCTGAGGGATTGTCACTGTCATGGCCACTCTCAGAGAGGAAGAGGTCGGCGAAGTTGAGATACCGCTCAGGGACAAAGCCTACCTCACCGTGCTGGTTCCGAGCCTGCTCACCCAGCAATGTGAACAGATATCAGACTTGCCTTGGCAGTCCATAGCCCTGGCTCTCCTCCACTCAGGCTTCTAGCTTCACCTGGCTGGGTCTTTGGGGGCCACAGAGAAGTCCCTCCCACCCACTGCCTCCAATTCAAGGTCAGAGTCCAGGGTCCCATACCCACCTTGACCCATTCATCAGCATCTCCCTCCTCTATGACCTCCAGCCACTCACCCTCCATGATGGTCAGCTCATCCTCATGCCCTGCCTGGGCCCCACAAAGAAGGATTCAGGACTTGGCTGTCCCCCACCCTTGCCCATCCAAGGCGCCCTGCCCCATGCATACCTGATAGCCAAACACCACATGTGCAGGGCAGGGGAGGGACCTGGTTGCCAAAGTTTGGGGGGCAGGCTCCTCAAAGAGCTCCCCTGTCTCCTCACATTCCTCAAAGTCAGAAAGCTCAGCATCCTCAGCCTGGAGGGAGGCAGAGAATAGACTTGATTATGAGGCCCACTCACAAGTACTGGTTATATCTTGTCTCCTTTTCCATTCTACCCCCAAAAGACACCATGGATCACAACCAGATCACCACAGAGCAGGCAGTAATAGCACAGTTATAGTAATTGACTGCTTACTATGTGCCAGGCACAATGCTAAGTATGTTATATATATTGTCTCATTTAAATCTTCATAATGATAGTGTTATTTTGTACAACTATAAACCTCATTTTACTGATGAGTATACTGAGGCACAGAAAGGTTAAGTCACTTTCCAGTTCGCAAACCTAATAAGTGGTATGGCTGGTACTCAAAGCACTTACAGACTGTCCCCAGAATCTTACCTCATAACTACCACATTAAACTCAATAAAACTTTATCGAGGACTCTCTATGCCAAAAACTATGCAAAGAATTATACCTGCATGATTTCACTTAAGTCTTACAACAACCCTTTGACTATTGTGACCCCAATTTTATAGAGTCTACCTTCCATTGGGGAGTTTTACCCTCCTGGGTTGTGTATGGGTAGGATAGGGGGAGGAACTCACAGTGGGAGAGAGGTCCCTTTGGGACAGCCGAGCCTCGCTGAGCCTTCGTTCCTGCTCCACCTCATCCTGAGCCTGGGTCATAGCTGGCTTCAGCCAGTGCTGTACATCCAGGCCAGCCCCCTGAAGTAGGGCCAGCCGGGCAGCCCCCTTCACCTGGCTCACCTGGCAAGGGAAGGAGGGAGGTTACTGGAACCTGGCCAACTGTGTCTTCTCTCTACATCAGAAAGAGGAGTGTAGAGAGTGTTGCCTGAGAAAGTGAGATCTCAGTGGCTTTAACCCCCAGGGCTGTGCCTCACTTGTGCCCGCCGGATGCTCTCCCTCACTTCCTGTAGCCTCTGTTCTATGCCTGGAGCCTCCCGCTCTGAAGCTTGCTGTCGCCTCTGCTCCAGTCGCTGCAGCACCTGGTTGGGAAGGTGGAGATCAGGGGTGGGTGGAGATGCTGCAGGACATAACTTACTATGGACCTAGTACTCTGCTAGTTGCAACATTTGTATTATGTCATTGAATTTTCCCTATGAGGTGGGTGCTATTATTAGCCCCACTTTAGTGATGAGGAAACTGAAGTCCAAAGAGGTTAAGTCACTCCCTTACTTGTGGTTACAGGACTAAGAAGCAACAGAAGAATTTTAATCCAGGCTGGTCTATCTCCAAAAGCTGTGCTCTTAACCACTGTGCCAAACTGTTGCCTTAAAAAACCCTGCCTTTGGCTCATCGCTTGTGGCTCAAGCGGCTAAGGTGCCAGCCACATACACCTGAGCTGGTGGGTTCGAATCCAGCCCAGGGCCCGCCAAACAACAATGATGGCTGCAACCCAAAATGGCCAGGCATTGTTGCGGGCGCCTGTAGTCCCAGCTACTTGGGAGGTGGAGGCAGGAGAATCACTGGAGCCCAGGAGTTGGAGGTTGCTGGAGGTTGCTGATGCCATGGCACTCTACCCAGGGCAAAAGCTTGAGGCTCTGTCTCAAAAAAAAAAAAACCCTTCCCTCCCCTCTAGTCTATAGCTCTAGAACATTCCCAATGGCTCTGAGGTCACTGTCTCTCAGCTCTTCTGCTGACACAGAAGGTATATGTGATACCAGCATCCCCCCACCTCACCCGATGCCCGTGGTTCTGGATCTTGTAGTCACGGGCAGCTCGACTCGTCCACCGCTGAACCTCTTTCTCCAGGCCACTCTCCCCAGCCATGCCTTCTACTTCCACCTCCAAGGAACACACCTGAAAGGGCCCAGGGGTGCTGTGAGGAGGACCTGAGAATGCTCCTTCTCTCCAGTTCCCTCCTTTCCCCTCTCTTTGCCTTGACCTCCAAGGAAGGGACAAAGAGGTAGAGGCATGCAGGTAGTATGTGGATACAGAGACACAGAGTTCCAGAAATCGGATTGAGGTTGAGGGACAGAGGGGGAATGAAGAGGATAGCACAGCAAATAATGGAAAGGTGGACAAGGATGTGTTTTTGTGTGTCCTGATGTGATGGAAGTAAATTGGAGTTCTGAAATCCCTCTGCAGGGCCTAACACTAAGTTAATACCAAGACAAGGATAATGGAGGAGGCCTAAACCACAGTCCTATTCCCATGTGACCTGGTTCCAACAAGCAGATAGGTCTCACCTGATCAGTTCCTGCTGGCTGAAACTGCTGAGGTGGGGTGGGGGAAAATACTCCAGGCTCCTTGAGAAACAGCTTCAGATCCTGCTCCCAGTTTACCTAGGAATTGGGAAAAGTCAAAGTCACTCTCTCACTGGTTCTCTCTCCAACCTTGTCCCCATCACCTCTTGGAAGAAAGAGGACAAGATGAGAAGGAAAGAGGCAGACATCAACGGAGAGGACTATACTGAAAAAAAAGAGGATAAACAAGATCTCTGGGGAAGCTCTTATAGGCCACAGGCTGCAGCCCTTACCTGGGAGCTTGCCTGTCCCCCACGGCGGGCATGCTCCAGGACCATCTCTGCAGCTTCTAGCTCAGTGCGGCCCAGTAAGGTTACGGGGTCCCTCAAGTGTTCCAACAGCTCACTGACCAGGGCCTGGAGAGAACCCCAAGATATGCCACCCTTTTGCAAACCAGCCACTCTTTCCAGATTTGAATGAGTGATACGTATGAGGTATGGGAAGGAGAAAAGAAGCACAACATTCTTCATGAGGAAGACAGACCCTCATGTGTGCAGAGCACTTAATAGTTTAAAAAACACTTTCACATCTGTTCTCTCTTTTGAACCCCATTAGTGATATAAAGTAGGCAGAGCAGGGGTTATCTCTGATGAAGAATCTGAGCTTCAGAAGGGGTAAGTGTCCTGTACAATTTCATGCAGCCAATTAGAAGCAGAGCCAAAACCCAAATATACATCTTCTATCCACTCTTAGGAGGCTAGGTCCCTAGCACCACCCAGCCTCATAGTGAGTGGGAAATGGGGAGGGTCTCCCCTCCCCCCTGCTGAGAGATAACAGCGTCCAAGTTAAGACTGGCCTTGAGGCTCGGCGCCTATAGCTCAAGCAAAGCAGCTAGGGCACTGACCACATACACCAGAGCTGGTGGGTTCAAATCCACCCAGGGCCTGCCAAACAACAATGACAACTACAACCAAAAAATAGCCAGGGGTTGTGGCAATAGCTGTGGTTCCAGCTACTTGGGAGGCTGAGGCAAGAGAATTGCTTAAGTTCATAAGTTAGAGGTTGCTGTGAGCTGTGATGCCATGGCACTCTAACCAGGACAACAGCTGGAGGCTCTGTCTCAAAAAAAAAAAAAAAAAGACTGGCCTTGAGCAGGGCTGGCAGTTCCTCCTGGTAGTAATGATCAAGGTGGGCGTTGGTGGCCACCAAGTTGAGCAGGTACTCGTTGCGGGCCGCTCTAAGCTGCTGGGAATACTGGGCTGACTGGGCAGATAGCTAGGAAAGGAAACAGATGCTTACAGGGAGCTCTGGACCCCCAGGGTCCTTCCAAGACCAACTGAGAACCCAGATCCAGAATGGATTCTCACATTATTGAGTGCTTACTATGTGCCTGGCACTATACTAAACATTTCACATACTCACAACTCCTACTCCAAATCCTCTAATGCAGTGGTTCTCAACCTTCCTAATGCCACAACCCTTTAATACAGTTCCTGTGGGTCACAACCCACAGGTTGAGAACCACTGCTCTAATGGCTTCTGCAAATGTTTAAAACAAAATCTCAACAGTTCCTTATCATGGTCCACCAAGTCCAACATAAATTGGCCCCTGAAACCTCTCTGGCCTCTTCTCAAGCGCTTGCTCCCTTGCTCACAGTATTCCAGACACACTGGCCTGTTCTTAGTTCCTTTAACCTACAAAGTTATTCCCACCTTAGAGCCTTTGCACTCACCATTTCCTCTCCATAGAATGTTCTCAATATCTGAATGGCTACTTCCTTTTTTTGAGACTCAGACCACCTGTTCAGAAAGGCCTCCCTCTAAATTATACTACTCTATAAATTGTTACCTTTATCAAAACACCTTGTTTTATTTCCTTCTTAATCTGATTATTTACTTATTAACTCTCTGTCTCCCTTAATAAGGCTGTGAGAGTAGGAACTCCACTGGTAGTGTTCTCCCCCAGGTACCCTAGTACATACAGCTCCTCAATAAATGCATATTAAGGGAATGAAAAAGAAAGATATTATTTCCATTTTATAGATAAAGAAAATAAGGCTCAGAAAGATCCAGTAAGTCAACCAAGGTCACCTACCTAGGAAAGATTCATCCCAGTATCTCATATTTATGCCCCTGGGTTCCAAACCACTATTCTGCCTACCTTCCTCTTCTCCCACACTCATGCCCTCATCCCCCAAACCTTGGTGCTCAATTTCTGGAGACTGGTCCGAGAGTGGAAGATCCCATGGTCACTTCGGTTCAGCCTGTGCAGAAAAGAGAAAGGAGTCAGAGTCAGGCCCAGCTTTGACACAACTTTGACACCAGCCGCATACCTCCCCATCCTCTAACCTTGGGCTTCCTAATTCCCCTGACCCCACACCTGGCCTTGACATCAGCTGCCTTCTCCTGTGCCAAGGCCCACACACGTTCTCGCTGCCCATACAGCTTCCGACTGCGGCTCAGCTCCCGAACAGACTGCAGCACCTCAGCCTGCGCCCTCTGGAGGTTCTCTGTTCCCTAGCAGTATAGACACACAAAGTCTTGACCCAGACCACCTCTGATTCCAAGCCAGCTCATCCCTCACCCCGTTCACTGAGCCATACCTTCCTAAGCACCTGCTCCTTGGCACTCCGCCCTGCTAGGTCACGGTATCGGTCAGATGCATGGAGCCGAGTTTGGCCTCCAGCCATGGTGGCATCCAGCAGGCAGCGCCAGGCACCAAATACTGTCCTGCCCCTCCCCAGAGAAGATCTGTGTTGAGGAGGGGAACACTTCACAGCTTCATGAGATGACCCCCCAACACTATAGGAGACAGAGTGCTTTCCCATCCCCCATTGTCTGGGAGCCCATCAATCGATCAGCCCATTAGCTCAGCCACAAGGCTCACTCATGTCCCCCACCCCCACCAACAGTGTCCTTGCTGGATCAGCTCCTCTCCCGCTGCTGTGTCAGCTCTACCTGCAGCCCCCTTCCTACTCACTAGGACCTTTATCCCCACAGGTTCCTGGGGCTGAGTTCCCCATTATCTTTGAGCCCCCAAGGCCCTCCCCATCCATGGGACTCACCTACTGTCCATCTCCCCACTCCGCTGCCCTTCCTTCTTCAGGAATGGCCCTGCCAATTTCTGAAGTGCCTGGTGAAAAAGCCATCACAAACTCAGTTCCCTTTCAAAGACCCACCCCTAAAAGGAGAATATGGGATCAGAGCACAATAATACCATTCTTCGGATGCATATTATGGACACCAGCTTTGCTAAATGCCTTATACTCGTTAGTTTATTTAATCCTTACAACAGCTCTACATAAAGGTTAAGTATTATATTATTCCCATTTTACAGAGAAAGAAACTGAGACCAAAAAAGGTTAAATAATTTGTTCAAGGTCACCCAGCTAATAAGTACACAGCAGAGACTTAATATAAGGCTGTTTGACTTTAGACCTTTGCTCTTGCCCACAACAGAGATATGTGTGGAGACATTGCTTGTGGTGTAAAGGAGGCTAGAACCAGAGGGAAGGTCCAGAGAAAAGTCCCATACCTGCCCGTACTCCCGTTCAATGGCTGCCCTCTGCTTGCTGTAGGATCTGTGGAGATGGGGGTGGGGATATATAGGGTTAGGGATATAAAGGATTAGCCTTTCGTCCTATTCTCCTCTCGTTAGTCCTCTACTCACCTGGAGAGGAGGAAGGGGAGAGTCAAGCTCCTAGAGATTGACTCCCTCAGATGGAATGGGAATGAACAGAGGGAGTCCTTGAGATAACCTCAGGCAGCCGCAACACAAGACAATCTCACCACAAGACAGCGTCCCCTCAGAGCCCCGGCAGGATCCTCCCCACCCCAGAGGTTCCATCTGTGGGCTTGGAGGTGAGGACTGATGGAAGCCTGGGTATGGGATTCGCCAGTCTTCCAACAGGTCTGGAAGGGGACGGGGAATTCTGTCCTAGCCTTGATTGTGGGAGAGAGAGGAGTGGTGTGGATTCAAGGAATCTGAGGCAGGGTTCCTGCGTGTTTATGTGTGTGAGGGGTGGGGCGGGGATCACTCCTATCCAGTACCTGGAGAGACAGGCCTAGGGTGAAGGCCATGAATGGGCAGGTCGGAGAGTAGTTCGCCCAGGTGCGGCGCCCCCAGCTGCCCCACCCCGGTGGATGTAGGCTTGGGGGGAGAAGTGGCGCGCAATAATAAAGGTGGGTTTAAGTGAAGGGATCGGGGCTACCTGATGTCCTCCAGTAGATCCGCCTCCCTCTGCTGCTGGGTCTGAAGGATGCTCAGCTGTTCCAGGAAGCGAAGCTTCACCTCCTGGGCCGGCTTCACCTGTGGAGGCAAGGGAACGATGAAGACCCTCAGCTCCGAGACCTAAAAAACACTCCGCGCAAGGGTGAGGGGGCGGGGCCGAGGAGGGACTGAGCTGTTTCCTCGGTTACTTCTGGGTTGGGCTCGGACTGCATCCCACTTCCCTTCTCCCACCCCAAGTCTGATCCCCACTTGACTACCCTGGACGCCCCCAGCCCGCCAGGAGTCCCCATTCCCGGGCCAAGCTCACTTTTCGGGGCGGCGGCTGCATCTCGGCTCCAGTCAAGGCTGCCAGCGACTGGACTCCGGAACTCGAGAAAGCCCCGCCCCCAGTGAGGCCCCGCCCCAAACTTGGCACTGTCCTGCCCTTGTCCCGCCTACTTCTTGTCCAGTAGCGTGCAGCGCACGGAAACGCAAGGGGGCCCCATAGGAACTAAACCTCTGTAACTGCAGCGATTATCCCGGAAGGGTCCGGGCGGCGGGGCGGGCGCAGCGTCTTCTGGGCGGTCAGGAGAACCCGGAGTTTCTGAGTCAAGACGCCTGGGTTCTATTTCTGGTGTAGCCACTGATTCAGCCTGTAATTATTTCTAATTATTCACTTACCTATGCAGAGCAACAGTCCCCTAGCTAAGCATGAGGAATGGCGAGGAATTCGATGTATGACCAGGGAAATTGAGTCACTGGACACCTGAGCGAAGTTGCTTCTGACGGAAGGAGATAGAACTGATCCCAGACCTTTTCCCAATTCCCGCTGAACAGGAAAAGCCAGAGTGAGCAGGATGAGAAAGACGCCTGCAGCCAGGAAAGAACCGGCCCCAGAGACAGAAAGGTACATGCTGGGCCCCTCTGCAAACTAACCAATACCTGCAAGCAGATGAGAGCTGGAAGGAGATGCGTCTGGGGCCTTATTGCCCGGAAAGCCCTTGTCACCTGTAGGGTCTTCCCTTCAGGCACTCCAAGATCAGCATCCCTAGCACTTCTTTCTGGGGATCATTACCCCGTTGCCTCATCTTCCTCATCTAAGTTCGCTTGGCCCATGCCCCTGACCCTGCACTCCTGCCCTGGCTCAAAACTCCAGATTCACATATCAGCTATCATTTCATGCTTCCACTGGTGGTGCTTTTCCTCTTCAGATGCACTGCCCAGCACTCGTCTCCTTCTCCACAACTTCAGTCCCTTCTTTTTTAGCTCTTCCTGGAGGCCTTCCCTATCCACTTCAGCCAAAGACCACACCATCAACACTCAAGTTCATCACTTTGGCCAAACTCACTTGATCATGTATTGGTTTATATGTGTATTTTCTGTTTTCTGTTTACCCTCTACATTGGAGGATCCACAAGAGCAGGGACCCCATTTGTTTTGTTGATACTATATCCCCAGACCTGGCACCAATTAGGTGCTTAATATGTATTCATTGAATGAATGTATAAATGAATGAATGAGTAGTAGCCTTTTGGTTCCAAGCTTTATTAATAGTGACTCACCCATTTTTGGTTTCCCCTTGCCCCAGCCACCAACCCCAATCAATCACCCCATGCCAGGGCTTCAGTGCAGTCCCAAAATGTAGGAAATGGGCTATGATAGACCTTGGACATCATCCAAACCTCTGGCTTTCAAACCATTTTTTTATTTAAGCAGTAAAACCATTCTTTTGAAATCCAAAATCTCTCACAGAACACCTACATATCAAATATAGAAACCAAAAGCTACCCTTGTTGAGTGAAAATATGTGAGGCTGGCTTATATCTCTGAGAAACCCAGTTTGACATTCACTGCTCTCCTTATTTCTGTTCCCTTATGGTACAGGTAAATAGGCTGAGTCCCAGAGAGGGATCATGACTCATCCTAGGACCCACAGCCTTTAGAGTCCTTAGTCCAGTGCTCCTTCCACAGCACCACACTAGATTTTGGAGCCTTTCCAACCAGGGAAGAAGCAGCTCCCAGCAGTTTCTGCCATGGTAAGAGTTTCTGGGTCTTCTGGGTACCTACCCTTGCTGATTGCTGATCCTAGGATCATGTGAGGGGCTGGCTGGAGGGTGGACTGGAAGTGCAAGAGGGTTGTGTGGGGAAGCCAGGTGTCCGTGTTGGAAGGCCAGTAGAGCTGGGGGTTTGGGGGCTGGATGGCTGAGAAGGACTTCCTGGGCCTCCAGTGGTCTCTCCCTTCCTCAGGATGAGGCTACTGAGCTCCTGGAGCAGCTGCTCCTCTAGGGATCCTTCTGCCTGGGGATTGCTCTTTGAAGGAGGACCTGGAGGGGGCTCAGGTGGCCTTTCCTCCTGGCTCAGGGTGCTTGCCTTAGAGAGAAGGGGTTGGTCAAAGGACTTCTGGCTGGTGAGGGGGACCTCTGTCTTGTCTGTCCATTCTTGTGTGGCAGAGGAAGTGGAAGTGTCCTGGGTCAATTCGGGGAAGGCCCCCACTTCCTCATACACTGGCTCCTCATACACAGGCTCCTCCAGCTCCTCTTGCTCCTCCACAGACCCCTGAGATGACTTCATTGGCTAGATGGGAAGGGGAAGGCAGGAGTGGGCACAGAGTTGAAGTTACCATATTATTAATAACTTTTTTCTTTCTTTCTTTTTTTTTTTTTGAGACAGAGCCTCAAGCTGTCACCCTGGATAGAGTGTCGTGGCATCACAGCTCACAGCAACCTCCAATTCCTGGGCTCAAGCGAGTCTCTTGCCTCCGCCTCCCAGGTAGCTGGGACTATAGGCGCCCACCACAACGCCCGGCCATTTTTTGGTTGCAGCTGTCATTGTTGTTTGGCGGGCCCAGGCTGGATTCAAACCCACCAGCTCAGGTGTATGTGGCTGGCACCTTAGCCGTTTGAGCCACAGGCGCCGAGCCAATAACTTGTTTTTTAGAGATAGGATGTCACTTTGTCACTGGAGCCACAGGAGCCGAGCCAGTAGCTTCTAACTCCTAGGTTCAAGAGATCTTCCTGCCTCAGCCTCCTAAGTAGCTGGGACTCCAGGCACTTGCCACTATGCCTGGTTAATTTATTTTATATTTTGTAGAGATGGGGTCCTGTTGTGTTGCCCAGTTTAGTCTCAAACTCCTGGCCTCAAGCGATCCTCCTACCTCAGCCTACCAAAATGCTAGGATTACAGGCATGAGCCACCATGCAGCCTAATTGCTAACATTCATTGAGCTCTTCTTCTGGGCCAGATGCTGCAAAATACCTGGCATGTATGATATTAGAATAACCTTGTGCAATGGATACACTGCAAGAGAGCGAACTGAGGTACAAAGAGATTAAGTAAGTTCCCCCAAATCACATACTAAGTAAATGGTAAAACTGGGACTTGAACCCAGGACTGTCTGACTCCCAATTGCATTCATTTACCTACTTTCCTTCTATTTCACAGATTCTCGGACACTTTCTCCCTTCCTTACCACATCCTATCATCCTTCACTTGCCTCATTCTTTCTGCCTTCCCTTCTCTCTCTCTCACCATACACACACACACACACACACATGCACGCTCTGATCAGAAAAACACAGGGAGCACACCTAGGGCTCAGGCAGCATAGAGGAACACAGCTAGAACAGGCACAGTACTCACAAAGAACATGGACAGGGTCCTCCGGTTGTGTAGTCGCCTCTGGAAACAGGGAGGGAAGGGAGAAACACAAAGACACAGTGAGGTCTGGCATCAGGAGGCCAGGGTGGGGAATGGGGGCACAGAGAAGACAGAAGGGAAGGGGACAGTGAGCAGTGAGCAAAGGGGAGCACCAGGTTAACAGGCATACCACTCCCTCTTTTTTTTTGTTTAAGAAAAAATCAGGGTCTTGTTCTGTTGCCCAGGCTAGAATTTGGGCAACAAACTCCAAGGCTCAAGCAATTCTCCTGCCTCAACCTCCCAAGTACGTGGGACTACAGACATGCACCAATGACACCTGACCAATTTTTCTACTTTTAGTAGAGACAGGTCTCACCCTTACTCTGGATAATCTTGAACTTCTAAACTCAAGCGATCCTCCAACCTTGTCCTCCCAAAGTGCTAGGATTATAGGCATGAGCCACCACACCTGGCCCACCACTCCCTTATGCAGTAGATAAGGGTAAGGGTAGAGAGAGTGGGGGAGTTGGGGCGAGCTAGGGTGTCTCACCAGGGTCTGATTGGCAGAGAGGAGGGTGGCTCCACTGTCATCCCCACGGATGGGCAGCAAAGGCATAGTGCCAAACTTCTGACGGGCAAGGTCAGAGGAGGAACGGCGTCGTAAGACCAATGGCTGCTGGTCATCATGCTAGCAAAAGGATGAGGAGGTTGGCACTGGCGGACATGGGAGGCACCAAGGGGTATAGATAGCCATATATCCCTACTTATAGGGGAACCACAGTTTGAGCCTTCAATCTTTTTCTTCCCCTTACCTGGGCTTTAAGGATACTGGTGGTCCAATCCCACATCTCATCCTCATCAGTGCAGGACAAGTAGCTGGCGGTAATCAGAGTGGAATTAAGGGGAGAGAAGGGACAGATATATATGAATGGAGGAAGGAAAGAGGGAAGAGGGGAGAGCACAGGGTGGACAGAGGATAAACCAGGCCAAGAGGTACTCACAGTTGCATCTTCTCCAATATCAATGTGAAGCCCCACCTGGGATGCAAAGGAGAACAGTGATGGAAAGATCAGAAAGGCCAGGGTGAATGAAGGCAGGCAGGCCCTAGATGTATGGGATGAAGAAGAAAACTCACGGTGTTGGAGGCTTGAACTTTTTGCGGATTCCCAGGTAGACCTTGGCACCTTCTAGAGGCCACTCCCGTTCTGGTTTAGAGCTCTGAAACATGAACACAGTCAGTGAGGCTGAGCTATGAGAACAGATCATGGTTAATGAGATCAATAAGTCATGGGAGCGTTACAATATGTGGTCATGGTCAGAGAGCTCAAGGAGTCAAGGAAGCAATGAGGTTGATGAAAGTGTGGGCCATGGAATCAGAGGATGGATACAGTCATGGCTTCTCCTCCATGGCCACCTAATGTCCCATGCCTCTGACCCTAGGACCTCACCTTCTTCTCCTTAAGCAGCAATAGGCAGCGGCCACGCAGCAGAAAGAACCTTTCCTGGAAGCGGCTTCCCAGCAAGCGAGGAGGCTCCTCACGACAGCGCAACAACCCCACACGTGGGCTCTCACGCCGGATACCTGGGCACAGATGGACAGTACTGGAGGAGGGTCCTAGAGGAAAGGCCTGAGAGGTGGGGCTGAGATGAGGGAGGAGGCTCACCTGTGAAGAGGCAGCTAGCCTGGGCCAGGGACACTTTTTTCAAGAGCAGGGAAGCTGAGCAGGGCTCTGGTAGCTGGCACCATTGTAGGGCCTGCTCTAGGACTTTTTCCTTGGGATGCAGTGGCCGCTCTTAAGAGGCAAGATGGCGGTAGATAGCAATCAGAATATCTATCCAAAGCTTAGAGCCCCCAAGTCATCTCCTAGCAGTCAGTAATTCATTTATCCATTCAATCATCCAGCCACACACTTTCATTTTAGTACTGTTTCTGTGCCAGGCAATGTGCTAGCCCTAAGATATAGTGGTGAGTATGACAGAAATGTTCTGTCCTCACAAAGTATACAGTCTTATGAGGGAGCAGATAATAAATAGGCAAGTAAAATAACTGTGGACAAATAACTGCTCTGAAAGAAACAGGAAGCTGAGGGAGAACAACAGGACAGCAACTGAGGTAAGGTAGTCAAGGCCTTTCAAAAGTGACATTTGAAGAAGAGAGTCAGAGATCTGAAGGATTAGGAAGAGCAAAACATTGCTAAGATCAGGGAGTAGAAGATTTTGAGCATGACGCAATGTAAAAACAAGGGAACAAGGGCCCTGAATCAGGAAAGATGTGTTTGGGGAACTAAACAGCCAGTGTACATGCAGTAAAGAGGATAGATAAAAGAACAGGTGATGTGAGATGAGGTCTGTAGAATAAGCATTCAGGATCTTGTGAGCCACGATAAAGAACTTGAATTCTATTTTAAGTTCAGTGGGAAGCCATTAGAGGGTTTTAACCATAGAAATGGCAGGATCTATTTAAGCTTGAAATGTTCATTTGGCTGCTGTGTGGAAAACAGATCATAGGAAGGCAAGAATGAGAACACTGTCCAGCTATTTGCTTTATAGGGCCATACATTTTCATGGTAAATGTTGGGAGACAGAAAGATAATGGTGAATTCAACTAGGGTGGTGGTAACAGTTGAGTAGAGAGAAGTGATAGATTCTAATAGAATCAACAAGACTAGTTGATGGGTTGTATATAAAGATGAAGGAAAGGAAGGACTCCCAGAAGACTCTCAGCTTCCTGGCCTTAATAACTGGGTGAATCATGGTGCCATTTACTGAGATGGGAAACACTAGAAAATGGCCTGGGTTTTTGTTAGAGGAGGGGGCTAGGAATTAAGTTTGGTCTTAAATGTTTTAAAATTGAGTTGCTGTAAGAAATAGAGGTACCAAGTAGGCAGATGGATATGAGTCTGGAGCTCAGAGGAGAGGTCTGGGCCAGAGGAAAAGAAATGGATGTCATCTTATTAATGTCATTTAAAGCCACAGGAATATATAAGTTCATCCAAGGAGAAATATAGATAAAGAAGAGGAAAAGGTCCCAGGATTGAGTCCTGGATCCCTCTAACATTTAGAGTGTGGGCAGAAGAAGAAGAGAAATCAGGAGGTTTGGGGATTTTCTAAAGCCAAGAAAGAAGAGGGAGTAGGTCAACTGTGTTAAATATCCCCTGCCATGGATGAGTCAAATGCCCATTGTGTTTGGTAATGAAGTCATTGATGACCTTGACCATACAACCATACACACACATATGCACACTCACAATCATACTCACCAAGTTCCCCATGCTCTCGAATCTCAAAAGTCACCCACAAGTCTGTCCCAGCTGCTGTCCCCCGCATCTCCAGTACCTGGTTAGTTAGCTCCTCTGCAGTCAGGGTTGGGGACACCTGGGGTCAGGGCGACAGCAGAGAAACCATGCTGGTCAGGCTGTTGCCTTTGCCCCCCCCCCCCATTGTCTCATCTCCCCTCCTCAGGACTGACCTTCAGGGTGACACAGTTGTCTGGGAGCTGCTGCTCTATATAAACCTCTATAATGAGGTCTCCAGCCTGGGACAACTGAAAGGAAGGGTAAAGAAGTCAGGACACAAGGCTCAGTGCCTGTGGCTCAACGGGCTAAGGCGCCAGCCACGTACACCTGAGCTGGCGTGGGTTCGAATCCAGCCTCGGCCCGCCAAAACAACAATGACAGCTGCAACCAAAAAATGGCCGGGCATTGTGGCAGGCGCCTGTAGTCCCAGCTACTTGGGAGGTGGAGGCAAGAGACTTGCATGAGCCCAGGAATTGGAGGTTGCTGTGAGCCGTGATGCCACAGCACTGTACCCATGGCGACAGTTTGAGGCTCTGTCTCAAAAAAAAAAAAAAGAAGTCAGGACACAAGAGGATGTGAAACAAAGCAAAGAGGATCCCTCAGGTTCCCACCTCCCAACCCTCACCCCCAACATCTCTCTTGCTCTTAAAAGAGAGAACTCCAGGAGTGATAGAGCTGCATCTTTAGGCTGTGTATGTGCTTCCTCAGGCAGTGAAGAGCTTGGGAGGACAGGTTTGGAGTCAAACTGCCTGGGTTCTAAATCTGCCACTCAGTGTGACTTTGAATAGATAATCCTCTGAGCCTCAATTTTTTGTTTGAAAAACAGTGGGACTACGTATTTCACGAAATTAGTTGTATGATGCTAGAATGAGATTAGAAGGGCTTGGAATATAATAATTCCTCAGCTAATGTTTGCTATAATATTCATTATTATTCTCAATGCTTTATTTGATTATACTGACTCTTCCTTGGATCTCTTACACTGAAAAGAGAGGTGCTGCTGCCACCATTTTGTAGTAAAAAACCCTCACAGTGGGGAGTGATATCACAAAAAAGAGAGGGTAGGAGAAATCTGGCTTCACTGTGCTCCACAGAAAACAAAAAACTATCCAGAGCTTGGTTTTTCCCGTTTGTCAGAGAGCAGAGGGCCAGTGTCCAGAAGGCCAGTCTGAAAGAAAACTTCCTCAACTGGACAGAAGTTCCACTTCCCACCTTGATGTCTCCTCCTACCCCACTAAGTCTGAAGCTAGGATAAATTACCTGCACATCCTTCCAGGTGGTGATAAGATTGACCTCCAAGTCAATCTGAGCTACCTGGTCAGAATCGATCTGTGAAAGAGCCAAAAGAGAGTGTGTGGGGTGCTGGAAAAGGAGGACACAGGGCAGATCTCAAAGCCAAAGAGGACCTGCTTAAGAGGGCTGGAGGCCCTAGGAGGTAAGACCCAAGGGGATGAGGATGTTAGGAGTGAGCTAATGAGAGAAAGAGGCCAGGTGCCAGGGAGGTGGTTCCTGATGCAAAGGGCAATTGGAGGCCTGGGCTAGGTGGTTGTTGGGGTACCAGTATCCAGAGTCTCTGGGCCCTGCAGGAATAAGTCAGGGGTCAGGAAAGCCTTACATCAAAGATGGAGACGTAGCTGAGGTCAGGGGTCGGGAAAGACTTACATCAAAGACACAGACATAGCCGTTGATGAGCTCCTGCAATACTCGCACCTCATGCTCCCCCCGCCCATCTGTCTGGAATACGCTGGGTGCAAACAGCAGGGCCAGGTTCCGCGTGCACATCTGGTTTAGAGCCGCACACTTCTGCACCCTGCAGAGGAGTGCCAGGGTCGTGAAGAGTGCAACTTCATCAATGCATCCATTCATTCAGCAAACATTTATTGGGTCCCTACTGTAAACACTAGGCCCTGAGCTAAGTGCTGGGGACTTATAGCACGAAGACTGACCTTGGAGCTAGCTCCCAGTCTAGGGGAGACAGATAGGCAGGGGTCAGCAAACTTTTTGTGTAAAGGGACAGGTACTGAATATTTTAGGCTTGCATGCCATACGCTCTCTGTTGCAACAACTCTGCTGTTGAAGCTGGAAAGGAGCTATAGAAAATGTATAAATGAATGAATGTGGCTTTATACTTTAAGTACAAAACTTTATTTACAAAAGCAGGCAATGGACTAGATTTGGCCCATGGGCATGTTATACCATATTACAATCCTTATAATATAGATAATCAGTGCAACACAGCCCAGAATCACTGAACGGTCTGTCACCCTAACAGACTGGAAAGGTTGATCTGTATCCTATTCATCTTTATATTTCTTACATCTAACCCTTTACCTGACATAGAATAATTAAATAATAATGATTGCTAACCATTGCTGAAGGCTTACTACATGCCAGGTGCTGTACTTAGAATTATCTCATTTATCTTTCTCATAACCTATAAGGTAGATACTGCTCCTCATTACATCATCTTTCTATTAAAAGTAAAGACATTGAGGCTCAGAGAAAACAAATAATTTACCCAAAGCATACAGGCAGAATGATACAGCCAGATTAAAGCTTAAGTCTGCCTGACCCCCAAAATCATTCTCTGAACCTTTATTCCACAACACCTTCACTTAACAACTGTTGGTGGAATGAATGAATCAAAGTGCAGGGTCAAATTGAGATGAGGAAGGGTGCTTGCAGGAGGTCTGTCCATACTGACCGATATAGATGCCCAATGAGAGTGGCCAGTGTACGGCGGTTGACCCTCGGCAGGCAGCCAATCACTTCTTTGTATTTCTCCAGGCGCTGATCCTTCTGGGGCAGCTCTGGGGATGGAATGGAGGAGGGTTGGAGAGAATCCAGGAAGAGTGGAGGCTAAAGTGGAGGGAGACATTTTTAGACAAATAAAGGCAGGATGGATGTGTCTCTCTACCCTTCATCCTCCTCCTAAGCCAAGTCTCTGGATCATCCCCCAGGGTGAGAATGTAAGGGAAGTAGGTTGCCCAATCATGGATTCTGGTGGGAAAGGATTGAAATCCAAAGTTAGGGCTTGGTTCTTAGGGATCTCGGGAGTTACCAGCAGCCTCCCTCCAGCGAGGCAGCAACCGTGCAGAGGTCACAGGGTCATCAAGCTCACGAAAGAAGCGTTTGAGTGTGTCAGTGACATCCTCCACAAAGTGTTCCCCTGGTCGGAGCTTCACTGACCGAGCATCCCGACGGAATTCAGCCAAGAGTTTCAGGCTGCGGGCACGAGCACCCCCTTTCCGGTATACACCCTCCAGCCGGAGCCCTAAGAACAGCCAGATGTCTCTGCTCACCACTGTGCAAAGACATACCACCACCCACCACAGACCATCTCGGACCTCCCCACATGGAATGTGGCTGTTGGGGGAAAGTAAGTCAGACAGGAGATCTGTGCCTCCGTGGTCTTGATTCTCAGGTCCCTGCTGGAGTCCTCATTCTCAGAAAGTCTTTTCCTGACCTTACTGTCACGTAGCATCCCCCATCATGCTGTATCTTCTCGCCACTTTCATTTTTAAATATTACTCTCTAGAATCATATTACAGTTGATCTTTATTATCTGCAGCTTCTGTTTGCACATTCACCTACTTGCTAAAATTTTTTTTGTAATCCCCAAATCAATCCTTCTGGCATTTTCATAGTCATTTACAAACATGCACAGAGCAGGGAAAAATTTGAGTCCCCACCCCAATGTGCATATTCTCACTTAGGTCTCATACTATAAACAAGTGTACTTTCACAGTATATTTAGAACCACATTTTTCGTATTTCCGTGCTTTTGGTTGGTGATTTCAATGTTTAAAATGGTCCCCAAGTATAGTGCTGAAATGCTGTTTGGTGTCCCAGACATGAGAAAGGTGTGATGTGCCTTATAGAGAAAATACAAGTTTGACTCAGGCATGAATTATAGTGCTGTGGTCTTGAGTTCAGTGTTAATCAACAATATATATTAAACAAGGTGTCTTTAAACAGCAAAACACATAAAGCAAGGTTACATATTGATCAGTTGATGATAATGTAACCAGAGGCTTGCAAGAACCTAACCATGTATTTCCCTGGTGCAATGATTCACTATTCACTGATTTTTTTAAAAATTTTTTTTTAGAGACAGAGTCTCACTTTGTCTCCCTTAGTAGAGTGCTGTGGTGTCACAGCTCACAGCAATCTCCAGCTCTTGGGCTTAGGCAATTCTCTTGCCTCAGCCTCCTGAGTAGCTGGGACTATAAGCGCCTGCCACAGCACCTGCTATTTTTTTTTTTTTTTTTTTTGAGACAGAGTCTCACTTTGTCACCCTCAGCAGAGTGCTGTGGCATCACGGCTCACAGCAACCTCCAACTCCTGAGCCTAGTGATTCTCTTGTCTCAGCTCCCACCCCAAGCAGCTGGGACCACAGGCGCCCACCACAACACCCGGCTATTTTTTTGTTGCAGTTTGGCCGGGGCTGGTTTTGAACCCGCCACCCTTGATGTATAGGGCCGGCATCCTACTCACAGAGCCATAGGCGCCGCCTCCCGTGTTCACTAATATTTGTGGTAATTTTATGGAACATAACTACTACAAATAACAAGAACTGGCTATATTTGGGTTTTTATTTATTACCCATCTCTTCTACTAGTCTGCCAGATTTGTAGGCCCTTTCTTGTTCCCTCCCTTATCTCCAGTGTCTGGCACATGGTAGCAGTTCCATATACATGTCGAGTGAACAGTGGTGATATAGGAACCTTATAGGGGAGGGAACTCTTTCTCCAAGGCTTTCTCACTGCACCTCTGACTTAAATCCTCCTTTGCACACAAGGCAGGCTGAGAAGAAGACAGAGGTCTAGTGAGTGTGGGAAGTCACAGAAATAGGCTGTGACTATAATAATACAAATAAAAATAGAGTAAAACAACTATTTACATAGCATCTGCAGTGTATAAAGTATTAAAAGTAACTCAGAGATGATTGAAAGCAGTTGCCCCCAACCTTCTTGGCACCAGGGACTGGTTTTACGCAAAACCATTTTTCCATGGACTGGGGGTGGGGGATGGTGGTTTCAGGATGATTCTGTACACTATATCTCCACCTCAGATCATCAGGCATTAGATTTTCACAAGGCGCATGCAACCCAGATCCCGCACTCCCTCAGTTTACAGTAGAGTTCCTACTGCTATGAGAATCTAATGCCACCACTTACCTGACATGAGGTGGAACTCTTGTGGTGAGATGAGTGATGGTGAGTGGCTATAAATACAAATGACTTACATGCCACTCACCTCCTGCTATGCAGCCCGGTTCCTAACAGGTCATAGACCCAACGGGCCATGGACCAGTACTGCCCTATGCCCAGGGGTTGGGGACCACAGATTTAAAGTACACAGGAGGGTACACAGTGTATACAAATACAACATTATTTTATATGAGGCACTTGAGCATCTACAGATTTTGTTACTATGTATCCACAGGGCTCCTAGAACCAATTCCCCATGGATATGGAGGGATGACAGAAAACTCCCTTAGTTTTCTTTAATTTTCCTGCTCAAGAGTCCAGCCTTCTAAAGAGGGCTCACAGTGTGATAGATTCTCTTTGTTACTTACTTGGGCTGGAGGAAAAAACTCACAAAGAATTCTGGGGACCACTTGCCTAGAAAAACTCCTACACAGAATAATTGTGCTCATATCTTCAGGGATTCTGCTGCACAGCTTGGCTCTTGCCTCACAGCTGACCCTTCTTTGTTGCCATGGCTCTATGCCCTCAGTTACGTTTCCAGTGCTGCTGTCACCCTCCATGCCCACACCTCAGTAACAGCTACTTCTGAACACTTACTACCTGCCAGGCCCTGTGCTTCATGTTTGACATGCACTATCTCACCACGACCATCCTGGAAAATGAAGATGGTCAGCACTACCTTACGGATGAGGAAACTGAGCTTGCAGTCTTTGGAGACAAAGTGCTTGCAGGTGATTTATCTCCCACCCTGGCTGTGCCTATGTCCTCCACCCCCTCCCCAATGGGTCAGTATCAGCTAGTGCACACTAACCATGCTGGGTGACAAAACTGATGCAAGCGTCCACGATGATGGGGATGTCACCTCGGCTCATCTGCTGTTCCTGCAGCCCTGTGCCGCCCCCACCAGCTGCACCTCCAATAGCTGTGTTCCATGCTGAGAAGTCCAGCTGGCCCTCCCCCTGCAGATACAGGGTCCTAAGACCCCAGAAACCTGAGTCAGAGTCAGCTCTAGAGGGTCCTGGAGAGGTCTCAGGCCCAGGAGCACAGGGAACTGACTTCCAGAGCCACCGGCAGGGGGCAGCAACACCCAACCCAGAAAATGTCTGAACTGGGAAAGCAAATTGGAGGAGGTGAGCGGTGGTCCTGCAGGCAGGGGTGGAGAGCATGGGCTGAACTCCAGAAAGGGACTCTTGGGGCAAGGGTAGGGTCAACATTTACCTTCCTGTCTCCACCAGGACCAAATGCTCCTTCTTGTCTGGGGTGTCAGCTGCAGGGACCACACCTGGGAGGAGAGTCATCAGACATTATCATCATTATCATCTTTATCACAATGACTTTAGGGTATACAGGTGCCAGGCTAGGAGCCTTACAAACAATGTTGCATTCAATCCCTTGTCCCCAGTTTACAGGTGATACATTAAAACTCAGAGAGATTATGTAGCTTGCCCCAGATTACTTGCTATGGAAAGGCATAGCTGAGCTCAAACCCAGGTCTCTTATTTCCAAAGTCCTAAAATATCCTACATTGTTCTTGTTTTAGGCGATAGGAGAGGAGTGAGGAAATTCATTCCCCTTCCCCAGATCCCAACCAGCAAGTGATGTCATATAATAACAACATATATTGATAACATTTATTGAACACTTGTAAAATGCCTCCTGCCAGGCTCCATGGTAAGTGTTTAATGTAATTACCCCATTTGAATCTCACTACAACCCTGTGAGGAAGGTCTTATCATTGTGCCCATCTTAAAGATGAGGAAACTAGAGGACAGAGAAGCTAAGTAACTTGTCTAAGGGCACACAGCGAGGAAGTGATGAAAGTAGGGTCTAAATCTGGGCAGTTTCCCTTCAGAGCTTGTGCCTAAAGCCACTACATTCTGTTGTTTCCCCATAAGGACCCCCAAATAAAATAAGTCCACTCCCACTCACCCCATGGCCAGCCTTCATCCCCGGCCCCATCCCTGCTTACTGATCTCCTGTAGCCTCCGTAGATGTACCATGTCCTCAGGGGCTGGGGGGCCTGGGCCCGGCGCTGGACACAGGAAGAGGTGGTCACCACGAAGGAGGCCAAACCCTGACAGCCAGAGACCAGGGGCCAAGGCTGTATGGGAGGGGGACCGCAGCCACAGGCGGCCCAGCCGCAGCAGCCCAGGGCCCAGCAGCTGGTGACAGCTCAGCGGGGAGAACCACTGTAGAGGCAGGGGAAGACAGGAAAGAGGAAGATGGGGGAAGAGACAAGGGTGGAGGAGGGAAATGAGAATGAGAGGGATAGAGAAAAGCACAGAAACACATGAAGAGAAAGTAGAGGAAAAGAGTAATGAAATTGATGGGGAGAGAACAAAGGAGGAGATAGGAGATGGGTGGAAAAAGACAGGACAGAAATTCAGTTCAATTCAATTTGCTCCAGCCAACATAGAGAAGACCCCTGTGTGGCAGCCTTGTGCCCTTAATTGGGGTGTGGGGTAAGAAGGAATGTCCATTCTTTCTAGCCTAAATGCTATCACTGAATAGTCTTGATGCCCTGGGAGATTCCACCACCCCAGGGAGCCAGGGAAGAGCTTAGTGGAGGAAGAGGTGTTTGAGATCAACCATAAAGCAGTGCTTTACCTTGACCTTTGCCTATGGTAAAGAACCGGATTTTTTTTTCTTTTTTATAAAGGAAATTCCAAGCTGTCACTAACCAACTGCTGTACTTTGATTAAAAACAATAAAAATGAATTGCTGGAAAATTAAGATGAAAAAACAAAGACATATGAACCCTTAATTTTTATAATTAGATTGAACACAGAAAATTACTGTCAAATTACTATAAAAGATTCTAAATGCTTACTCTCTAGTTCTGTGCTTATCCTGTCACAGACCATAACAAATGATCCTCAGACCAGTATGGTCTGACAGTCTTCACACCACACTTTGGGCAGCACTGCCTTAAAGGATAGACCAGCCTTTTGGAAAGTGTAGCTCATAACAAGAGGAGACTTAGATCTGGTTGGGAGGGCCACGACAGAGCCTTGAAAAGAAATGGAGAAAGTGTGTTAGTATGAGGAGATATAGAAGGCCGGGGAGAACAGGGTCAGAAGCCAGAGGAGTGGAGCGTTTCCTGCAGAGGAGTGCCAGATGCCACACAGAGGACCTGCTGAGGCCAGGTGGCAGTCTCGGACTTGGGAAACAGGAAGCCACTGGTGACATGCAGGGTGGCAATTCAGGAGAGTACAGCAGAGGAGGGGCAGCTGCCAGGGGTTGAGGAAGAACCGCAGGCTGCACCGACTTTCTGAGAAGCTGTCAGGAGGGAAAGGAGGGTGCCAGGGTGAAAAGTTGAAGGTGGAGCAGAGCTTAGGGAAACGCCGTTTTAGGATGGGAAGGACTGTCGTCACTGATCATCACTACCATCATTATCAGTTCAACGCCCACGCCCACGTATTGGGGGCTTGCTGTGTGTGGGCCTCACATGTCACTTAATCCTCAACCCTAGGGGGTGAGTTTGTTACGCCCACTCTACAGATGTGGAGAAGCTCACAAGGCTGAGAGTTCTGGGACTCAAATCCCAGGATGTCTGACTCCAGGGTGTGAACTTTTAATTCCAAGAAGAGAAAACAGGATGCAGAGATTGGCTTGTCTAGACATAGGAAGATAGCTGTATCTCCGGGCCTGCTGGCAACCTGGGGGATAAAGGGAGGGTAGCAGGCGGCACAGGCAGCTTCTCTGTGAGAACAGGCCCGGGCACAGCGAGGTTTATGGCATGGGCTTTGGAGACAGAGGCCTGATTTTCTGTCCTGTGCTCTGCTGCCTCTGAGCTCTGTGACCCTGGCCAAGTGACTTCATAACCTCTAACTGAGACTTAGTTTCTTTACATAAAAAACACTAATAATTGGGCGGCGCCTGTGGCTCATCGAGTAGAGCGCCAGCCCCATATACCGAAGGTGGTGGGTTCAAACCCAGCCCCTGCCGAACTGCAAAACAGCCGGGTGTTGTGGCGGGCACCTGTAGTCCCAGCTACTCGGGAGGCTGAGATAAGAGAATCGCATAAGCCCAGGAGATGGAGGTTGCTGTGAGCTGTGTGACGCCACGGCACTCTACCCAGGGTGATAAAGTGAGACTGTTTCAAAAAAAAAATTAATAACCCTTATCTCTGTGGGCTGTTGTGAAAATTAAGTGAGGTATTGAGTAGGCAGTGCTTAACATGGGGCCTGGCACAGAATAAGCGCTCAGTCAGCCTCAGCTATTAGTGGAAGCCATGGAAGCAGCTATAGGAACAAGAGAGGACAGTATGGGAGCGGGTGGGGCCAGGGAAACCTCAAGCTGCTGTGACAGAGTCTCAGCTCTCTCACCTTGCCCATGGCGCTAGTCCAGGCCTCCAGGCTGTCAGCTCCATCTGTGCTAAAATGCTGAATCCTCCCACCGGTGAGGATGAGCTCAAAGGAAAAGGGGAACCTGGAGAGATGAGGTCAGGGAGGAGAGTAGGGGCCAATAAGGGACGGTTGGGCTGCAGACTGGGGATAGAAAGATGCTCAGTGAACATGGGGAGCTGATACCTGTCGAGGTCACCTGGGTCAGTGGGTGGGGGGCTCACACCCAGACATACAACATCCTGGGGCTGTATGAGGCTGATGGGTTCAGGGCTGCTTTCTGACACAAACATTTCCAGAGCCGCTCCCAGTACACACCACAGGCGGGGGGGAGCTAAGGGGGAGAGAGATGGTCAGGGACAGGAGACCTCTGCCTCTGCTGTCACAGTTCCCATTGACAAATATCTATTCTATGCCAAGCCCTTGCATATGTACAATCCCACGTAATCTTCACAATAACCCTATGGGGGTGAATATTATATTCTCTCTTATTTTACAGATGGGAAGACTGAGGATCAGAGTTTGAGTTACTTGCCCACGTCACATAGGTAGGAAGTAGCAGAGCTGGGGTTTGACCCAGACAGTATGACTTCAGAGCAGAGGTTTTTAACTATCGCTTAGTGGTGCCACCTAGCAAGGTCCCTCTCTCCCCCAGAGGGGACAACCCTACTTTCCCATCCCAGCCCTCTTCTCCCTGGCCCTCTGTGGTGCACTCACACCCTCCCCAATTCCTGTCCCTGTATGCTCCCCTCCCGTGGCTCCCCTCACCATCTCGGCCCCTGCGAGGGGGCGGGGGTCCAGCTTTGTTGCTGATGGGACCACAGTACAGGAAACCACTGTAAGTAGCAGGCACCACCACCTCATTGTACACACCAGGGGAGGGGTCTGCAAGGGAAAGGAGAAGTAATCTTGTCAAGCCTGATCCTTTCTGGGGAACGGATTAAACAGAAGACAGCAGAACCCAACTTCACTGACAGCATGGCCAGATTGGGCCCAGTGAGCCTGGAACCCTCACTACCCAGATTAGAAAAGAGGATGACAGGGGGTGATGAGTCAGGGAGGCCTCTAGCCCAGCCCCACCCCCTCCCGCTCCCCACCAGCCTGCCAGCCAGGCAGTTAGCTCTGGCTAGGCACCACAGAGCAAGGACTATCCTATTGGCATCTCAGCCCTTGTGGCCTGAACAATGGAGAGCACCACTGTTAAACTCATCACTTCTTTGAGAGATCCCCAATGAGACGAGAACTGACCCATCGGTTGAGCCTGTCAGGGATGGACCAACATCCAGACCCACCCCAGGCCCTGACCATCATCAGTGATCTTATGACATCAGAAAATAGGCACTGAGGATCTGAGGGGCTGGGAAACTGCTTAGGTTGGGCCATTGTAATGGACAGATGATGGGGTAATTGGAGCCTTCTAGAAGAACCAAATCACAGGTTGAGGTTGAGAATTCCCAGGGAAGAGAGAGCGAGCACTGGGGGGGATAACCTGGTGGTAGGAGGCCAGGGAAGCTGCCATCAGGGGCTGAAGGGGACCAGGGCTCCTCGTCCTCAGAGGCCTCAACACAGAAGAGCTGGGCCATGTTCTTCAGCAGGTTGGGTCCCGCCACAGCTGCACACAGCGCCTACAGGGAAGGAAAGGCCTTTGTCAGCCCCCAAACCCAGACTAAGAGCCCCGGGGACACTAAAACAGCCCCCGTCACCCAAGTCTAGGCATTCCAACTCAAAGACTGCCCCTCTCCGATCAGCCCCAACCTGTCCCTCCTACCTGGAGAAGCTGGCTATGATCTGGATACTGAGGGTGGGGTTTCCGGAAGAGACCCAACCGGTACTTTCGGGAGATGAACTCTCCCCGAGGACCAGGGTTTGAGTCTGGATGCAGCCCCTCCCCTGGGGGTAGTGTCCCTGCCCAGAAGCGGTTAGCACGATCATTTCCCAGGACAATGAACAACTGCAAGATGACAACGGATGGAGGTAAGTGACAGGAAGACTCCTCAGACATTCCAATCCCATCCCCAAGCTGGTACTAATGCCTGCTTTCTTTCTTTCTTTTTTTTGAGACAGAGCCTCAAGCTGTCACCCTGGATAGAGTGCTGTGGCATCACAGCTCACAGCAACCTCCAACTCCAGGGCTCAAGCGAGTCTCCTGCCTCTGCCTCCCAAGTAGCTGGGACTACAGGCGCCCTCCACAACGCCCGGCCATTTCTTGGTTGCAGCTGTCATTGTTGTTTGGCGGGCCCGGGCTGGATTCGAACCTGCCAGCTCAGTTGTACGTGGCTGGTGCCTTAGCCTGTTGAGCCACAGGCACTGAACCCTAATGCCTGCTTTTTTTTTTTTTTTTTATTTTGCGGTTTTTGGCCTGGGGCTGGGTTTGAACCCGCCACCTCTGGCATATGGGTCCGGCACCCTACTCACTGAGCCACAGGCGCCGCCCCAATGCCTGCTTTCTGAAGCTGTCTTTCACCCACCCTGTCCCTCTTCGTACCCCTCACCTGTACTATCTCATTACTCCAGACACTTGTATCCAGCTTCAGGCTCTGCACCTTAGAGATTCCAGAACCCAGGGCTCGGTGCTGACCTATTAGGGCATAAGGGATATTAGACATGAGTATCCTCCAATCCCAACCCCTTCCTCTTGCTCCCCTTTTGGAATTGAGGCCCCAGCCCTCACCTGCACACTGCTTGCAGATGACCACGCCCAGGTTGACAGCGGCCCAGTCTGGGCGGGAGGCGCCACAGTCTGCACAGTGCCGGTTTGCCCGATTGGACCAGATCTTCTCAGCCACCTCGTAGTCAGACAGGGTCTCAGTTACTGCTTCCTGCAGTGCGGCCGCCCAACTCTGCCGAGCCCCCCCAGACTCGGCTGTGAAGCTGAGGGGTGGACAGCCAGTCCGTGGGCATGGACCTCCCCACATATCCCATCCCACCGGCCATTCCTGCAGGAGCCACAACAGGCCACATGTGGGCCAGGCCAGGCCCTCCTGACATCTTGACCCTGCTCTCTGGACTCCCTTCAGTGCAAGATCACTGACATCTTCCTGAGGAGGCCTCTGGTCCTCCCCACCCTTATGCATCCCTCAAAGTCCCCAGGCTTGCCTCCCACTAGCCCGAGCCCCACCTGAAGCAGCGATGGGGTGTGAGCAGGTCGAAGCTTCGACTTTTAGTCTCCCGGACACTGCAGCCTTGTAGCTCGATGAAGCAGATCCCAATGCCCAAAGAGAAGGCCTAGGGGAGGGGGGCCCGTGAGGTGCCAGAATGGACTAGGCCAGGCCCCTTGGCCCCACCCAGCAGCCCTCCTCACCTGTTCACTCTTGTAGAGTGCCAGCTCTCCAGGGCTCAAAGCAGCAAACACCTTGGCCTTATGGCCACGCAGCTCCAGCATGCCCGTGCGGAGGGGTCGGGGCGGCTGGGGTGGCCGTGGGTGGCCCAGAAGACGCTGCTCCTTCAGGCAGGATTGCAACGTGGAGCACCACATGTCCCGCTGGGCTGGTGGGCAGGAAGCAGATCAGCACGCTATGTGCTCACACAGCCCCCCTCCCTCCTGCCCTGACCCAGGGGCCCTCGGCCTCACCCTCACTCTCTGTGCGGAACACGAACACCCTCTGGCTGGTGATGACCTGGAACTTATTGTCCTTGCTGCCACGGGTCATCTCAATGGCAGTCAAAGGGATCACACCCTTGGGGAAGGGGTCCTGGAAAGAGAGCTCAGTGACCCATGGGGACAGGAACTGAGCAATGTATGTGCTGACCCTTGGGTCCAGCACCAGCTTTTCTGAGCTCAGCACTCAATCCACAGGGAGTGGGTACAGCTGCTAAGCCAACTACTTTAACTGCTGACGTCAGGCATGCGGTAACCACCCCCCACCAGAGACTTTTCCCCTTCCAATCCTGAGCCTCCCCCAACCCTCCTTCTCCCTCTCCCTAGTCTCACAGAGCATCTCTTGTCCCCTACCTTGTCACTGCCAAAGTACATCAGACTCCTCCCATTGAACTGCACAAAGCGTCTCTGGAAGACATAGTTTCTGAGGAAGGAAGGGGCCAAGATGAGTGTTTGGGGTTGCATGGGGTTAGGGGACCATAGGGTTTGGGAATACTTGGGACCTGCCCTTCCTTCATCCCCCACCTTCCCTCCTCTCCCTTCCCTTCCCAGCAGCCCACCCCTGAGGTGAGAGCTTGTCTAGCCAGCCACTGAGCAGGGGCGTGGGGCGGTCTGCCGTGGAGGAGAAGCTGGCATAGGGTGAAATGAGGTCATCACCGGTCTCCTCTGTGTCTGGGGTGGGTAGTGAGAGGGTAGAGTCCCCAGGTAGCTCAAGGCTGGCATAGCCAACATCCTCTCGTGCCTCCGGATCCTGCCTGCTGAGTCTTGGGGAGGTGCCAAGACAGGGAGAGACCCACATTAGACACAGTACCCTGGACACCTTCTTTGTAATTTCTCCTCCCCCACCCACAGCATCTAATAGAATGCTTGGCAAGTACAGGATCTGCTTTTCAAACAAGGAAATAGGGAGACTAGGAACCCAAATAATTAGCATGGAGCTTCTTCCCTGAACATACTTGGAATTTTTATGGGGAAAATTTCAATCTGTTTCTTCTGCCATTAGTACTGTACTACTTGGGTGAAAAAGTTGGGGAGGGGTCGTGCAGATGGTTCCCTGCCATGGCTGCCCATAAGTAATCAATTGGTTCTTTCTTTACTTTCTTTCCCTGGACCAAGTTCCCATCAGCTCTCACCAGGGTGATACAAATTGCCTAACCTAACTGGTCACTTGCTTTCACTCTTGCCCTCCTACCCCCACAATCCATTCTCACATAGCCACCCAGAGTGCTCTTTTAGAAATATAAATGAGACTGTTTCACTCCCCTGCATGAAACCCTTCACTAATGTTCCATTTTTTGCACTTAGGCTAAATCCATAATCCTTACCATGGGCTGCAAGCTCTTGTACAATGGAACTCAGAGCTACTCCCCTGGACACATCTTGTATCACCCTGACACCTGCTATGCTACAGTCCAGCCACATTTTCTTCCTTCTTTCAGGGCCTTAGCACATGCTGATCCTTCTGCCTAGAACATGCTTCCTTCCACGCTTCCCTGGGCTGCTTTTTCTCATCCTTCAGGTCTTTGTTTATGTCATCTTCTCTTTTTTTTTTTTTTTTTTTTTGAGACAGAGCCTCAAGCTGTCTCCCTGGATAGAGTGCTGTGGCATCACAGCTCACAGCAACCTCCAACTCCTGGGCTTAAGCGAGTCTCTTGCCTCCGCCTCCCAAGTAGCTGGGACTACAGGCGCCCGCCACAACGTCCAGCCATTTTTTGGTTGCAACCGTCATTGTTGTTTGGCAGGCCCGGGCTGAATTCGAACCCACCAGCTCAGGTGTACGTGGCTGGCGCCTTAGCCCATTGAGCCACAGGCGCCGAGCCTATGTCATCTTCTCATATAGGCTTCCTTAACTATCCTGAATCAATTCCTGTGTTATTCCTTAACACTTTCCAGTAGTTCTCAACCTCAACAACACAACATCACTTGGGAAACCTTAAATATACCAGACACCTAAGTGTGAATCTCTGAGAATGGGGCCCAAGCACCTGTAGTTTTAAAAATTCCCCAGGCTATGGTACAGCTGAGGTTGAGAACCTCAGCTTTACCCTATTTGTTTCCTACTTCACAGAGAAATTGAAGTAATCAGATGAGAACTCTCACGGACTCCTAGTGCCATGTCTACCCAATTTCACACACATATTCTGCCTTCCTCCTGTGACTATAATAAACTCCCCTGTCTAAAGCCAGATCCACCTCTGTGCACTTAATCCTATTCCTCCTGCCTACACAAAGACATCACTCCAGATTTCTCCCCTTCCAATCCTCTACACAGTTTATTGTCCCTTTCTACCAGATCATTCCTATTCACCTACAAACCTATGTAACATTCCATCCTATGAAAAAACAAAACAGGCTCCGCCCCTATAACTCAGTGGCTAGGGTGCCAGCCTCATACACCAGACGGAGCTGGCGGGTTTGAATCCAGCTGGGCCTGCCAAACAATGACAACTATAACCCCTCCCACCAAAAAAAAAATAACCAGGCATTATGGTGGGCGCCTGTAGTCCCAGCTCTACCCAGGGTGACAGCCTGAGATTCTGTCTCAAAAACAAACAAACAAAAAAAACACCAGGCCAAATACAGTGGCTCATACCTACGATCCTAGCACTTTGGGAGGCAGGTAGATTGTTTGAACTCAGGAGTTCGAGACCAGCCTGAGCAAGAGCAAGACCCTATCTATTTTAAAAATAGAAAAACTTGTCTTGGCACCTGTGACTCAACGGGTTAAGGCACCAGCCACATACACCTGAGCTGGCGGGTTCGAATCCAGACCAGGCCAGCCAAACAACAATGACAGATACAACCAAACAATGGCCAGGCATTGTGGCAGGCGCCTGTAGTCCCAGCTACTTGGGAGGTGGAGGCAGGAGACTTGCTTGAGCCCAGGAATTGGAGGTTGCTGTGAGCTGTGATGCCACAGCACTCTACCCAGGGCGACAGCTTGAGTGTCTGTTTCAAAAAAAAAAAAAAAATAGAAAAACTAGCCAGGAGTGGTGGTACATGCCTACAGCTATGAATGACACCACTGTACTCTAGGTGGGACAACAGATTGAGACTCTGTCTCAAAAAACAACAAAAAAATTTTTTTCTACACGTCC
>CAUYON010196245.1:0-24303 GCA_963573935.1 Arctocebus calabarensis
TAGAGACAGAGTCTCCTGTCTCACTTTATCGCCCTGGGTAGAGTGCCGTGGCATCACACTGCTCACAGCAACCTCCAGCTCTTGGGCTTAAGCGATTCTCTTGCCTCAGCCTCCCTAGTAGCTGGGACTACAGGCGCCCGCCACAGCGCCCGGCAATTTTTTTGTTTTGCAGTTCGGCCGAGGCCAGGCTTGAACCCGCCACCTTCGGTATATGGGGCCGGCGCCCTGCTCGCTGAGCCACAGGAGCCGCCCCGAGATCTCATTTCTAACTCCCTCAACCTACCCTCACTTGAGCTTAATTAATAAAAATGCCAAGAAACATCCTTTCTTGGTTGTAGTAATGGAAACTGATTAAAATGATTCCTCATTTAAAGCATCTCACTCCACATTTGTCCCCTCCTTCTGTTTGTCAGTCTCAGAATAAATGTGTCTTATCTTATGTTCCCTTGATCCCAGTCTGGAGACAGCTCTGTTTATCTGCTGCCCACATATTTGAGAGTTGACCACACCAAGAGTTGGGCGCAATCTGTGGCTACAAAGGCAATCTGCTCTGTGCTTGCCTTCCAGGAGCTGACAGGGGAGACAAACTCATAATCAACTGTAATGTTCTAACAACGTGATAAATTCAAGGATGGAGAGCTGGTCGGGATAGCCTGGGAGTGGCAGAAGGAGACACTTTCCTGGTGAGGCAATGTCTGACCTGAGTTTGGGAGGTTGAATAGGAGTTAACCACAGTACGGGGACAGGTGAAGGGCATTCCAGGTGCCACAGAGGTGAGACCCAGCAGCTGTGGAGCAGTTGGGTAGAGTTGTCTATCTGTGTACTGTGCCCAGACTTTTCCCATTGGCTATTTCCTCATCAACTCCTTACATTTGGCATGGATCCCTACCAGGCCGCTTTCAATGCTCCCTTGACGGCTCGGCTCAGTGCTTGTAGCTCAGTGGTTAGGGTGCTGGCCATATACACCGTGGCTGGTGGGTTCGAATCCCTCCCAGGCCTGTTAACAACAATTACGACTACAACAAAAAAAATAGCCAGGCATTGTGGCAGGTGCCTATAGTCCTAGTTACTTGGGAGGCTGAGGCAAGAGAATCACTTAAGCCCAAGAGTTGAAGGTTGCTGTGAGCTGTGATGCCATGGCACTCTACCAAGGGTGATATAGTGAGACTCTATCTCAAAATTATATATTCCTTTGAAAGCTCCTATCATATTCCCAAGTCCTACCCATGGGTGACTGTGTACACCAGGCATCAGGAATCGTGGAGCCCCTTGGAATTCTCTCTACCATAGCCCATAGGTCTGTCTCTTGTTGCCCACTTTTCCTAAAATGACTCCATGTTTCAAGTTCACCATTTAAGGATATGAGGCAATGATGAAGACTGTTAGCTCTCCTCCTCTTCTTTGTAGAAACAGAATCTACCTCTACCACTGGAGGTACTATAAAATCTCTATAGAGATTTTGCTTGGGTGCAAGGACACTTGGGAAATAATCACTGTACTTCTAAGCTTCCCCTGTAATTCAGCATAGCCACGAGACTAATTTCTATATAACAGAATGTAAGTGGATGTGATAAGTGGCTACAAGGAATGCTCCCCCCACCCCCCGCCAGGGGACCTTGGCTCATGCTTCCTGCCAGTTCTTCTCTACTCCTTTCTCCATATGAATGCTGGAATCCAACAACCACCATCTTGTACCATGGGAATAAAGCCCAGGCCCTAGGGATGGCAGGTGAGTGAGCTGGTGGGAGCCTGGATCTCTGAGAACTTTGTGGGACAGAACTGCCCTACCAGCACTGGACTGCATACTTCTGGACTTTTAACTGATAGGGAAATAAACTTCTATTTTATTTGAGCCTCTATTGATTTGAATTACCTAATAATTGCAGTTAAATATAATCCTAACCAACACAGGAGTGGTTTCCTTAGTTCCCCCTAGACTTGAAAACTTGCATATATTTGTCTGCCTTCAATCTCTTTAAGCTCTTGTATCCACCAGGGTCCTAAGCCCTGCTGATTCTTCCTTCACGCTTCACCTCACACTCATCCCTGCATTTCCATTTCCACAGCCCTCCTGATCCCAGAATATTCTCTTGGCTCCATCTCTAACTCTCCAATCAAGGCTGTACAACCCCCAGATTCCTGAGGTATTATGTTCATCATGTCACTCCATGTCCTCAACCCTCGAAAATTTAGGCTTCTGTTGTGTTTAATTGGATTGAGTCCTAACATCTCGCTGTAGCATTAAACCTTTTCATAACATAGTCCTGCCCCAACTTTTTGTTTTCTCCTTCCTCTGATATATGCCCAAGAGAGTCCCCAACGAAGCCTGTTTTGCCCTGACTTCTTTGCCTTTGCTTTACACATATACTAGAGGTTTCCTGCCCCAGTTGAACACGGGAATCCGCAGTAGAGCTGCTCAAGGTCATGCCTAGTGAGTTAGTGTCCAATGTTTGAAGGCATTACCTTAAGTGAGGTGTAGGGGCTATTACTGTCACTGTCCCACGGGAAGAAGTATGAACTTAGCAAGTTCAGGACATCATTCTTGGTCACATGGCCAGCAAATGGGGAGCCAGGATTCCCAAGGACAGGACTTCCCCGTAAAGCACCACTCTGTAGTCTCTTAAATTATATTACAAATTAAAAATAATTTCTGATAGCATGCCATATAATTGCCAACACATTGCCAAGCACAAATGGAAAATTTAAATATATTGGAGTGTTACTCTAAACCAATGAAGTCTGAATTTCTTGGGAGTAGGGGCTGAGAATCTTTCCATTAGCCGTAGGTGAAGCCCATGTTTAGCCCCCATGATGCCAATGTGTAGCTGGGGATAAAAACACTGCCCCTCTGTGTGTAATCCTAGCATTCTGGGAGGCGGAGGCAGGTGGACTGCTTGAGCTTGGGAGTTAAGAGACCAGACTGAGCCAAAGCGAGACCCCGTCTCTAAAAATAGCCTGATGTTGTGGGGGCGCCTGTAATTCCAGCTACTTGGGAGGCTAAGGCAAGAGGATTGCTTGAGTCCACAAGTTTGAGGTTGCCGTGAGCTCTGACACCATGACATCCTACTGAGGGTGGCAAAGTGAGAGTCTGTCAAAGAAAAGAGAAGAGATAAGAAAACAGCTGCTTCTCTAAGGTGCTCCCACCTGCCTGTCTTCTTACCTCCCCTCTCCCCACCCCATGTCCTACTTGTCTTTGGAGCTCAGTCCAACTGTCATCTCCCTGTGAGGTTCTGCCTGCTTGAACCCTCCCTTTTCGGAATACCAGATGCAAAACTTGTCCCCCCGAAGTGGTTTGGTCTGGCTCTTACCCCTTGGTTTGGATCCTTGGCTTCGATCCTTAGCAGGATCCTGGGGAAACTTTACATACTGAGTTATTTGTCACTCAGCTGTCTCCACCCCATCCCTGAAGAGCAACAAGCACAATTGTGCCTCTACTGAGAGCAAGACTTGAATTCAGCATCCCGCCAACTGGTATCCTAGACTCAGTGCTCCCCTCCTGGGGATTGGAAATGGGGAGAATTTGGGAACACAGCCTGTGGTTGAGAGACAGGGGTACCAGGTGGTGGTGAAGAGTGTGGGGAAGGCCTCCTGGCTTCTCAGACACAGACCTAGATGATGGTGGTGGTGATGGCACCCTAAGGAACAGGTTGGCCCCATGGCTGGAAAATGGTGAAAGAAAAACTTGGGCAGGGATTGGGATAGAGTTCGGTGACCAGGGAACAGGAAACAAGAGGGGAACAACCTGGGCATAAGTGGCACTGGGCCAATGGAGGTTGTGGAGTAACTGTATGAATGGCTGTTCATCATATCATTGGGGAGAACTTAAGGGGCTGCAGTACCCTTGCTGCAAGAGGGGCTAAGAAGGGGTCAGATGGAGGGCCTGGTGGGAAAGAGAGGGTCTGTGGCGACCAGAGGCTCAATCTCATGACAGCAGTCCACTTTACCACCTGCCCACCTGTGTCACTGGGCTCATGGGGCATGGGCTCCTGTTGACTGGGCCAATTTCTGCTGAAGCTGAGAATGTTGCCCAGTCTCCAGTGCTCGGTGATACTCGAGCATCTCATTCCACCAGTGTATGAAGCAGACAGTGGAAAGAGGCACATATCTTGGGTTATACTCTGACTTAATCGTGGTGCTAGGAATAGATGCCAGTTTTCCTAATTCCCAGGCCAGGATCTTTCTGCTTGACTATCTGGCCTAAGTTAATTACTTTGCCTTTGTGGAGCTCAGAACAAGGCCTCTGGTGGGGTGGTGGGGGGCTCTCCTCTGGCCTCTGTGCATCCAGCAGAAGCCCCAGTCTTCTCTGGCTGTGCCTGGTCTTGCACACTATGTGGGGTCTGATATGGGACATAGAGTAGCCTCTGGCAGGCTTTTCACTAGATCAGGGCCCCTCTGGTCCCATTGCCATCAACACTCTGCAGTGAGGTCAGCCACCTCTTCCAGGCCCCATGGGAGGCTTGGTGTGAAGATCAGCTCAGCAGTGAATCTGGCTGCTCACATGATCAACAGCATCCTAATCTTACCAGGCTGGAGGTAGAGGGGGAGGTTAAGGTCGATTCCAGAGCATGATTGCATTGGACAGGCCAGCCAAGGTACTCCATAGAGTCTTTCCTATTGCTCAACAGCAATAGAGTCTTTCCAAGGAATGGCCCTTCCTAAAGTTCTGCAGGTGAGCTGTGACCACATCAGTTCAGATGGCAGTCCTCTCCTTTCTCCCAGTCCTACTCCAGCCAGGTGATCTAGGCCAGTGGGGGATGCCTGACCCAAGGGCTATGATCTATGGATATCCCAAGAGCCCAGAGGTGGCCTGGGTCTGAGGCTCTGGCTAACTAGGGACGCTGGTACTTAATCTGAGTCATTCTGAGTCTCTTTGTCCTAGTAATTTGAACTGGAGATGTGGGGAGAAAGCCAGAAGGAAACAAGGACAAATGAGGCTCAAGCAACCTTCATCCCAGCACTCCAACCTGGATCTGGCAGCTCCAGCTGCATCAGAGCTACAGGACAGCCAGAGTCAGTGGAGTCTCTCGGATCCCAAGTGCCTTCTGGAAATCTCCTTTGCACCCCAATGACCATATCTGAACACACCCAGCCTCCCAGATCCTTTATTCCCATGTTTTTACTCACAATAGACCTGGTCACTTGGGGCAGCCAGAGTGAGACCCCTTTCCAAAGGCCCCTTGATGGCAGCAGAGATACTAATGGGGTGTAGCTCTGCCCCCCTGAATAGAGAACCTTCTACTCCGCACCTTGGAGGATAGAGAGTTTTACATCGGGGGACCCAGCAGGCCCGAGGGGACTCAGGCTGATATTGACATGCCGATAGTCTTGGAAGCAGGATGGCCAGGATAGGATTGGGTCACAGAGAACTAGCCTTGGGCCAGTATGTGTGTGGCTGGGGCCGGCAGGGGCCCTATTTTCCCTGGCTGGCTGTGCCCTGCTCACTCTGAGTCTCCAGTTCATTGTTGTTCACTGAGTAACAGATGTTGCCATGAGTCCAGACGAGACTGGGGTCTGTCCGGTGACTGTAAACACTGGCTTTCCTGCCAAACAGCTCTTTGGACAGATTGTGGCTTTGATCTTGGTGGGTTTCTTCCTTTCCCCCACTCTCCTTCATCCTCCCAAGTAGCCAGACACACTGTACTTTCCACCAGGATAAGAGAAAAGGAGAAAGGTCACTGTTCTTGGGCCTCTCTCCTTGGGCTGAGCACTCTGGGGCATCTCCTGCCAAAGTGGTCAGGTCCCTCTCAGCCCAGGTCTGCAGCAGTATCACCACCAGCATCACTATCTCTGGCCAAGCCCTCAGCTGAGAAACAGCAAGTGGACCTGCACTTCATCCTGGCAAACATTCCAGCCGAGCTGGCACAGCTGAGTCACACGGATGGAGCACACAGAGATGGGTTGAGACCCACTTCTGGCTCTGAGAAATTACAACCCGGCAGGGCGATCCAGGCTATACAGAGAAAAGCAATTCAGGACAGGGCATGATCAAAGCCTTGAGTGTCCTCTCCAGCAATCTAGGGAGCAATGGCAGGTGAGCTCATGCCCCTGGGGACCAGAGAAACCTGCATAGAGGGGTCAGTATTTGACCTGGGCCTTGGGGGCATGTGAACTTTGACACAGAGAAGCAGACATGAGCAGGGGGCTGGGGTCATAGTCTCGGGAGAAAGCTACTCTCAACCTTTGTGGTGTCAGGCACTGTGCCAGGAAAAGTGAGGAGGAGGGAAGGACAGAAGTAGGTGTCATGTGGTCCCTGCCATGGTCCAGAGAGGGAGCCGCACAGGCAGAGGATGGCTGCAGCTGAGGTAAGAGCCAGGGTGAGGGAGGGCAGGGGCAGCAAGTGGGTGTCCTGCTGGGAAATAAGCCCAGAGAGAGTGAGGCAGAGACATATCATGATCTCCCCCCCAGACCCACTTGATTGCACTTGAATCTGAAGGCAGTAGAGGGTTGTTTTGGGGGGAGGGGCTTTGTCAGAGGTTGATGATGCGCAGGTAAGGAACATAGATGCCATTGTCTTGGGGAGCCAGGCCCTCAATGTCACCATTCCCTGAGCGTCCCTTGATCAGCTTTCCCCGCAAAGGGGAGTCACTGGGCAGTGTGTGTATATAGGGAGGAGTGTGGGTTCTCGTTACAGAGAGAACCGCCCACAGGGACAGAGGCAGGGATAGGGCATATCATTTCTCCAGCACATCTGAGGGACCATCTCTTGTCATCTTCACAGCAGCCCATAGAGTGAGCTTCACTCCCAGTTTTACAGACGAAGCCACTGCAGCTCAGGGAGAGAAAGGCACATACAGGGAGAGGGACTCACACGGCCACCAAGGGGGTTAAGGCCAGGCCTGTCCTCTCCAAACAGTGTCCTTTGGTCTAGCTCCTACCTGGTGGGGACATCTGGGTTTATCTGTCCATGAAGGTCAGCGTGTGGCTACCTTGTTCATCATCCCTGTGGTCAGCAAGGAACAAAGGCCATTGTCGGGGCGTCTCCCCAGAGCTGTGTGAGACGAGTCACACAGCGGGCTCTGCGTGTGCACAGACCTTGGGGGATGTGCCCCTAAATCCCAGGCACACCTTTCTCCCCTAGCCAGAGAGAGCAGCAGTGAGACAAACCCAAGACAAAACGAAACAGCACAGGCGTCTCTACGCCCTTCGACGGGTTCCTGAGCGCCTTCGAGGTCAGGAAAGGGCTACCCCCTTCCTAAACGCACCTCCTTGCTCCCCCCACCGACTCGGGCGCTAGAGAAAGCCAGTCTAGCCTGCTCTCCCCGCAGGCTTCCACCTTCGCCCTCAGGGTCTCGCCTCTGTTGACCGCGAGGCCAAGCGCTTGCCATTTTGATCCAGAGCATTCTCCTCACCCTCCCAGAGAGACCGAGTAGAGGGGACAGTCATGGGAGAATCCACAGCTAGGAAGGAGCCTCTGAAGCCGAGGGCAGGCCTCGGCCGCCCGCTCCGTCGGCCCCATCTCCCTCGCCTGCTGGCCAGGCTCGCAAGAGCCCGGAGAGCCAGAGGAGACACTCGAAAATGTCGGTGGCTCCCTGGCCCAAATTCCGAAGCCTGCGACAGCACCTCTGTCCTCCAGTCTTCCTGTCCCACGTCAGTCCTCCGTGGGGCAAGCAGGGTGGCCCGAGGAGGGCTGATAGGGACCGCAGGGTGGCCGGCTGGATCCCGACAGGGACCCACTCAGGCGCGGGGGGCGCGGCCGAGGGAGGAAGGCAGGGTGAGCCCGCGGGAGTGGGCGGAGATGGGCCAGTGGGGGGTGGCGTACTGGCTCGGGTGGGGGGGTAGGGTGCTGGGAGGGAGCTCCGACCCCGACCGGTCCTTGAGAGCAGGGGATTTGGGCGCGCACCTCAGCAGGTCCCTGAAAGAGCCGGGACTCGGGAGCGCCCGCTCCGGGAGAGGGAGCCCAGGTGTCGTGAGCACAGGTGCGAGTGTCTGCAGCCGTGCGCGCGAGCAAGGCGAGAGGGTCTCGGCGTCCCCGCACCCTCTCTCCAGAGTTCTATATTTTCTCTTTCTTTGTTCTCAAAATAGTAGGCGAGCGCGGCCGGCGCTGCCCTAACGAGGGTGGGGGGCCGCCGCGCGCCCGCTCGCGCGCGCCGAGTTAGCTGCAGGGTTACAAACAGTCTCTCCCTGCTCCCCCGGCCTGAATTAATGTGTTACTATTTCGGGCGAGCCAGTGTTTCCAGGGGAAACCTAATGACGCAATGACGTCAATGCAGGTCAGCAGCAGACTCTCCCGGAGGGCCGGCGGGCGGGCGGGCTCCCGGCTCTCAGGCGCGGCGCAGTCTGCGGGCGGGAGGGCGCCGGCGAGGGCGGCGGGCGCGGGGGCACGGCCAAGCCGGGGGCCGGGAGGGCTCTCCCTCCCTGCGCCTGAGCACGGGCAACTTCCCGCCGCCTGGACGGAGTTTCTCGGTTGCCCACTGACACCCGGGAAGCGTGTGGAGGGCAGGTGGGGTATCCCCCACTCCCACCCCACTTTTATCCAGGGGAGCCAGAGGAGCCAGCAGGTCCGGACTCGCTGAGGGGGCGCCACCCGGGGCCTCCCACGCACAGGTACGCGCTGGTCCTCGGGGTGTCCCCAGTTTGGGAGGGAGACACACGTCAACTCCCGTCCACACTGCTCTCGTGTCCTGGCACAATAACTGGGACGCTGGGGAAAGAAGAAAGGGTGTCTGAGACCCATCCCCTCGCCCTCTGCTTTTGGGCATAGGAGCTGCTGGCTGCTCCTCTGCAGCATCTACCCTGGTCTCAGGTTAGAATGGGGGCTTTCCACTGGCCGTGTCTCCCTCGGGGGCACTGTCTGAGGCCAGAAGCAAAGCGGAAGGGACGTCCAGGTCGGGGGATGTGAGGCTGGAGGGGGAGCCTGGGCCGCTTGGTGGGAGCCGTGCTCATGTGTAGGGTGCGTGTAGGGGACTGCCTGCGTGTGACTGGAGCGTACCCCGTGCGTCCATAGGTTGTGTATGTACCCACGAAAGTCTGCTGTGCACACATGTCTGTGCCATGCGCGTGGGGACACCTCGTGCACCCCTCCTGGCCATGGACCCAGGGTACTTGCTTGGGGTGTAGGAGGCCAGTGAGGGACGGGCCCAAGTCCAGGCTTTCGTTCCTGCTGAGACCCTACAGCTGGCCCAGATTGCATCCTACTCACTGCTGAGTCGTGGCCCACTTTCCCCACAGTGGCTGCAGCTTCTGGCAGCTGCATACATCTTAATGCTCAACCCACCTCCCGCAACTCTCTTGTTTCCTTACCTCCTTGGAGAGTGAGTAGAAGAGTGGACTGGGGAATCCCTTTCCTTCCACCCTCCTCTCACCTAGGGCGAAAGCACAAGCTTGGCTGGCTGCTCCCCAGCTCCTTGGACCGGGCTGGCTGCTCCCTGGCCCTTTGGACCGCTGCTCTCGGTTTTCAGCACCATCATCGGGACAGCTCCACATTTGGCCTTGGGCTGCCTTTTTCTTGCCAGTGTTTTTACAGCTTTTAACTAGTTCCAGGCCGCATCCTAGACCTTCCTCTCTGCCTGCAACACATGCAAATTGGGGCCTCCCCTCCCCGTCCCAGACCTCTGTTGGGTGGCCTGGGAAATCTCCGAAACTGACTGGCAGGCATCACCACACCGCAGCCCGGCTTTCTGTAAGGGGCAGTGACTCTGAGGACTGCCAAGGCTCTGGCGCAGGCTCTCAGTTCACTAAAATAAGAGAATAAAGCCAGATTCTTTGCCTGAAAGGCAAGCTGGCCTTCCAAAGGCCCTGGGAAAGCCAGGTTCTGGATTCTAGAAAAGCAGGTGGTAGCCCCTGAGATTTCCTTGTAGCTATCCCCGTAGCCTCTCCTTCCTCTCTTTTCCTAAATCCAGGCCTCACCAGGCGGAGAGGGGTGGGGATGAATCCTGACCATGTCTCCACCTGTGACCTCAGTCAGAGAGGGTTTAGATGATGTCATGGACTTGGGAGCTCCGGACGGGATGATGTCTGTGTAGATTCTCACCAGAGATGTGCCCTGGGCTGCTCAAGAGGCTCTCCAAAGTGACTTTTGTGGTGACAGAGCTCTATGCAGACCACACTCCCTGGACTGTGGCTATCCAGACACCTGAGATCGTCACCACCCCAGGTGGAATCCAGGATACAGCAACTCTCCCTGTGGCTCTCCCCGCTTCTGGGTTCCTTTACTGATAAAACACCAGAGGTGTTCCTGGAATACTGTCCCAGGCACCTCATCCACCTTGGAAATGTGTCTCCTTGCTGTCATCCCCAGTTCTCCAGGAAAAGCAAAAAGGGTCTGTGTGCTCAGGGGTGGGTGGAGGAAGTCTAGGAGAAGCCACCTTTCTAATTCTGCCCCACCCTGTTGCAGAGTGGCAAGCTGGAGATGGTGAGCCCCTTTCTCTACCTGGGAGTCAGATGATTCTTCTTCTCTAGGTATTTTTATTCTCCTCACTCTGGCAGCAGAGATTAGGCTGCCCTTGTCAGATCTGACCCCAGGGCAGATCCACATGTTGTCTTTGTATACTGAGGCCAGAGCACTAGAGGAGGTCTGGGTTTGGGGGGATGATGCCTCTTTGCAGAAGCTCTGTGACATGGGGCAAGGCGTGTACACTGTCAGCAGGAAATGTCCTTTTCTCTGCAACAGCCATTGTTCTGTCTGCTGCTGAGCTACCAGAGGAAGGAGAGAAAGTGCCCCTGTGCTGGGGACAGGGGAGGAGGCCAGCCACCTCAGGCTAGTGGCGCTTTCTTCTGACAGGGTAAAATCCTAGGCCAGCTCCTCTGACATCCAAAGAGTTTCCAGAGGTCTCAAGGGAACCTGGAAATGGCGGCTCTCCTGAATGAATTCATTTTTATAACCAAAAAATCTGTGTGTGATCTGCTTAAGGAGTGACGATGTGGGCAAAACATGCAAAGATCAAAGGGGTGCACCTTCTACTAAAGGACGGTGCCTCCCCAGGGTCTTTCAGTGAAAATTTGGTCCTCTAGGGGTGCGAAGATGCCATGATCTGTCTAGCCCAAATCCTGGCCACTTCCAAGCTTCCCTG
Organism: Arctocebus calabarensis; assembly: GCA_963573935.1. Classification (NCBI taxonomy): domain Eukaryota; kingdom Metazoa; phylum Chordata; class Mammalia; order Primates; family Lorisidae; genus Arctocebus; species Arctocebus calabarensis. Next base: position 11,010 of record CAUYON010196245.1, read on the forward strand.
ACTTCCTCAGCTTCCCCTGCGCTCATCTGGGTAACATCTGGCCATGGCCTCAGGAGACAGCCCGCCATGGTCAGGTAGGTAGAAGGAAGTTTGCCTTATGGATATGTAGTATAAGCGTGGCTTCTCCTTTGGTTGTGCACAATAGGGATCTTGGAGAAATGGCTCCCACCCTGTAGGAAGCTAGCACTTGACATTGTGTGAGTGTCAGAGAGAGCCCAGGCCTACCTCTGCAGTTATCCTTGCCTGACTGCAGACATCACAGGCCAGAGAGCTTCAACTCACCTTGGTTAGGAACTCAGCAAGGAGCTGGACTGATGCAGCTTGCTTCCCAGCACAGGGGGCCAAATTCTTCCTCAGCCCCTTGCTTAAGTAAGTCCTTATAATAAGCCTCAATTTCTCCATCTGCATAATGGGGATTAGCTGAGACAGAGATGGCATCTGCAGCTTGAGAGTCAGCTTGTTCTGAGTGTGTCTGGACACTTTATTAGCATCTGAAGTCAGAGTTTGCTGGCTCCTTTGTTCAACTAAAATGCCTGGGTTCCTGAGAGGCTCAGCATGGCCGGAGGGGGAGTATAGGAAAGGCAGGTCCAGGTTAAGTGGTAACTTCACTGCTTCCTGGCCAAGCTCACTTCCTGCCAGTGTTCAGCCTTTCCAAGTACATAGAAGCCTAGATCCCACTGAGCAGAAATCAGAGACTTATTGTATCCACAGGAAGCATGTGTGAGGAAAAGTTCCAGGCCAGCCAAAGCCACCTAGCTCTGGCCCCTTGCTGAGGACTCTAGCTAGCAGCTCTCAACCCCACAAAGGACTGAAGGTTAACTGCAAAAATAGAAACAGTACTAATGTTTCCTCTAGGGGCCAAGAAGCTCAGGGTCTTCCCACCTGCAAGGAATCATGTAGAGACCTCCTAGTCACCTTGCTGCCTGTCAGCTGGACCTCTGGGCCCAGTCAGGACTGAGCCAAGGTCCAGGTGAGCTGGGACAGGTGACCGTGTTCCCTTCCCCCTGTGGAGTTTCCCGGGATTCCTGGATCTCATGACAGAGGCCATCCTTTGGATTGTGCAAACCTCATGAAGGGGGCTCACAGAGTGGAGGTGTCCTAATTCCGTATGACTGAGGGTGAAGTTGGTGAGCCTGGGGGGATGTCACTTCAGCATAAGGGGTGCAGTGACACCTCTGTGGGGTGCAGAGTTGATGCTGACGGAGGGGGGGGTGTATCACTTCTATTTGTATGACCTGGGACTAGTCATTTCTTCTCACAACATGAAAACACCTGCCACAGCCCTTCATGTGGCAGTAGTTGGAGTTTAATCAAATACAGTGAAGATGAATGTGTTGTGGGAGTGGGTAGGAACTGTTGACCCTGGGACATCAAGAAGACCCCAGAGGCTCTCTCCTCCTGGCAAGTTCTTTTTCTGTCAGGATCTCAGCCTCCCCCTGTGGATGGAAGCCCAGGCACCACAATTCAGGAATACAAGGAGGATCCTCTGCCCAGAAGGACAGTGATTGAACATGTTTGTTATCATCAGAGTCCATAATCTTGTTAAGTCACCTATTGGGACTACCTCCTATTCACTTCTTGGAAAAGGAGGGATCCCTCACTCTATAGTATGAGCTGTCAGGACATACAACACCTGACAATGACAGTTGCGACTGGGGGCAGTACATCAGTCACTTGCAATCACAGCCTGGGGGAGGGGGACATAGCACACCATGCAGGGTCACACAAAGGCTGACTTTGGGGCTGCACCAGGAGCTGAGTGAACCACCAGGGCTGTGGGAGGCAGCTTGAGGGTGACCTAGATGTCAGGTGTCCCCTAGCTCCTAGAGAAGGTTGTGATCAGTTTATTTGAATAATCTCCCGGGCTAGTGGGGAGGTAAAGGCCATTAGGCTGAAAACCACGTGGAGTGGAGTGGGCCTGACTGATGGGGACCTAGCCAGGTGGGGAGCCTTTCTCACTGGATGGGGAGGGGCCCACCTGGAGAGACCAAGGGAACTAACAGGCCTGTGGAAAGCAAAGATGTCAAGGTAGGTCTTGAATTTGTAGGCCTTGTGATACAATGCTCAGACCCTGTCCCCAGTATCGTTAATCTTCATGACACCCCTATGAGATAGTTACATTTCACAGATGAGCAGACTGAGGCTGGGTGTGAGCCCAGACCATCCGGCTCAGGCTCTGCACTCAGGCATCCTGACTCCACAACACGTGCTGTGTACGCACTGCCCACGAGTGAGAACATGGCAGATAGCAGCTGCTTCTCAGAGCCAGTGTACCGAGTGGGGCTGTCTCCAGATGCCTATGGAAGGCCTTTGCCCTTTTTGGGACAGAATTCTCTGCAGTTTTGCCTCTAGTTGGGATGTAACTGGAGAGAACCTAAGGCCCTCTTTGTTTCCTATTTATTCCAGAGAGTGGAGCTGGTGAATGGGTCTGTGTATTAAGTCCTAAAGGTCAGGGTACATTCAAGGGTGTGGATAGAATTGAGCTGATCAGATTGGGGGAGAAACCTGGGTTCCAGCCTCTCCCTTGCTGTGTGGTTGTGGGCAGACTCATCCTTCTATGGGCTCAGACTTCTCAGCAGTAACCAAAGGGGACTGGATAAACTCAGGGGCTCTTTTAGTTCCCTCCTGCCATGAATCTTAAGGGCTCTGCTTCTGGACCAAAAAGGCCCCAGCCATGAAGGCTGGGGTTTGAAGGCAGGTGGTAGGAGGCCATCTTTGTTCCTGTAGAATCCTGTTGACTTAGTCTTTGGGGATGAATAGAAGGTGGGATGATGAGTGTAAGACCCTTCCTCTGTCCTCAGCCCAGCCCCACCTGCCAAGGCCTATTTCCAGAAGATGCTCAGGGGACAGAGAAGTTTATGTAATTTTGCCATCTGGGTTTTGGAGCCCTGAAGCTCTCAGCCCAAACCCAGCTCACCAGGCAGGCCGTCCCCTTACAGGCCTGTCTCTTGGGCCTTGAGCATTTGCTATGCCTTTTAACTCTTTCCTTCCCCTCCTGTAGGGTTGGCGGATTTTGTAAATATAAATGCCCAGTTAAATTTTAAGTTTAGATAAATACAGATAATTTTTGAAGTAAATATATCTCAAGATTCTCTGTACTGTACCTAGGACCCAGAACCCATCCATGCTGCAATCTATCTCCTCCGTCTCCAGCCCCTTGCCTGCAGACAAGAGTGTGGCAGATTATATTCCTGAATTGTGGTGCCTGGGCTTCCATTCACAGGGAGGGTTGAGACCCCAACAGCCCATCTTGCTGCTGATAAAATAGAAAATAATAATGACAGCAGCCAAGGAAATTGAGATCCAAGCTCATATAGCTGGGGCAGGCTGGATTTGAACCTAAGTTTTTTTGTGTTTATTTTGTGCATTCGTGTGTGAGGGAAGCCTCAGCACCAGGCTAGACTTACAGAGCTCATAAGAGGAGTCTGGTGCAATCCACAGGCTCATTGCTGTGGGTCAGGTGGCAGAGTTGCAGGGTATGCTGGGAACGCGGGTATGCCCTGTTCCTGTACTGGGCCAAGCAGCCCCCCAAGCAGCATCTAGGCTGCAGGCCAGATGGCTTTGCAGGGGGTGTGTTTGATTCCACCTTACAGTCTGCACATCCTCGTGACTTCCCCTTTAGTGGCCCTGGTTGTTCCTGAACCATCTGCTCCCTAGCTGGGCTTGCAGATTCATGGTAGAGACGTGTCCTGCTGGCATTGGGCCTTTGAAGCCAACTCGAAGGGTGGGGACCAAATATTAGGGAGGTGAAGACAGGCTCCTATGTGGGCACTTTTTCAAATTCCATTTGAAGCTTGATGACTTCCAGAAATCTCCACTAAAATTGGAGTGGGGGATGTACTTTTAATCTTACTTTGGAGATGAGGCTAAATTAATTTCTCTGAGATTATACAGTGCATGGCTGGAGAGCAGGTACTTAAGTCTGACTTCACACCCACTCATCATTCTGGACCTACCATCCCTCTTATCTGCAGCTCTTCCTTAGAAGCAAGGTTTGAAAGCAACGTCTCACCCTGGCTGTATATTAGAATCACCTGGGGAGCCTTAGCCCTGCTCAGGTACAGCCTCCAGAGACTGATGTAATTGCTCTCGGTGCCTCCCGGGCCTCAGTGGTTAGTGAGAGCTCCCGGGAGCACCACTGAGGAAGGAAGCAATGGCATCAGCTTCCCAGACTTTACTGCACATCAGAATCATCAGGGATCATCAGGGATCTGTGAAAATACACCTGGTTCCCTCCCCAGACATCCCGATTCAATTAGCATAAAATCAGGAGTCTCTCCAGGTGATTCCAATATTCAGCAGTTTGAGAAACTGTTGGCACAGGACAGGGCCTTGCTCCCTGAGTGTGCGCAGCAGACTGGCAGCATCAGGGTCTCCTGGGAGCTTGTCAAAATGCAGACGCTCAGGGCCCACCCTGGACCCATCAGAATCAGAATCTGCATTGTAATAGGATTTCCAGCTAATTTGTATACATATAAAAAAATTGTGGCCTAGGGAATGATATGATAAAGGAGCAGATAAGGCTTAATTTTTGAGTCAATCCCCCCATTCATTCGCTGATAATAACTAAGTACATCCTTGCTAAGTGCTTGCACCGGGCTAGGTGAGGGGCTGGGCAGCGCATGGCTGTCTGTTAAGACATAAAGGCAATACCAGGCCTCTGGGGTCTTGAAGAAGGTACAGGGAAGTGCCCTTCTGTCCTGCAGAGCAGAGGGGTGTGGGATGTTCAGGGCTTACAGAGACTCAGGATGGCTGCGGTAGAGGTGGGCAATGCAGGAGGGGGAGGGGAGCCCGGCTTTAGCTGTGGACAATGAGAAGGAGGTAAGGAGGAGAAGAATGTCATGAGTCAGCTTAGCCTTGGTGGTGGAGAATCTAAAAGAGCAGGTAGAAGAATGGGATAGAGAGGACCTGGTGGAATCTTAGAATCCCGAGGCCTAAAGGTGGAGGGGCTGGCAGATGGGTGGAGGGGAGGGCCAGGTCCAGGAGACAGTTGTGGGAGGACCAGGATCCCCAGGGTTTGGGTTGGGAGCGGATTGCACATGGGGTTAGAAGGAGAGGAGGTGAGCAGGCCCCCAGGCGTGCAGTTCAGGCATCTAAGCGGAGGGAGTCGAGGTAGTAGCGTGGCCCAGGTCGGCAACATGAGATCTCAGCGGAGGGCAGGCGTGGCCAGGTGGAACGGGCAGTTGTGTATTCGGTAAGGGAGCTGAAGAAATTGAGGCTGGATGTAGATCTGGGAGTCAGCAGTTCCCAGGGGTTTGCTGAAGCCACAGGGGTGAACGGAGCGACTCAGGGAGGGGAGAGGGGACAGTACACAGGGGGCTCGTTGTTTAGATGGGAGACTGAGGGAAGAGGAAAAGGAGACGGGGAGAAGGAGGCTGGGGAAGTGGGAAGAAGCCAGCAAAGACAAACTCAAAAAGAGTGGGTCAGAAGAGGAAACAACACCTGAAAACAAAAACAGACATTCAGGGGAAAGAGCAAGACTCAGGGAAGGAAGCGCTGCAGAGGCTGAGGTAGGAGACGGTGATGGGAAACAGGGTTTGGTAATTAGGCCATTCAGTTTCTAGCTGAGAGGCAAGAGTTAAAAGTGGCTAAAGACACACAGAGAGAGGATAACCACGGAGTGTGTGTCTCAGAGGTGCTGGGAGGAGATGCATCAGAGCACTGAGAGAGGGATTCATCCCCGAGGAGAGGGGTGTGACAGCCATCCTGCGGGTGCTCGCAGACATCTGCTGACAGCCAGGAGGATGTGGGCTGGGGGCTGAGGTGCCCGGGGGTGGAAAGAGATGGGCAGCTGTGACCTTCACCTGCCCCCACTGGCAGCAGTCCCAGCAGAGGCTCAGGAGGTCAAGAGAGCGAAGCTGGTTTCCTTCCAGTTTGGGGATTAGCCAAGCTGAAGGGCACAAAAGGGAGACTATCCAAGGTGCCATGAGAACGCTGTTGGTGCCGTCACCTTTGGAGTCAAGTGTTCCTGACCCTGTCTCACATCTGATCTGTGTGATTAGATGCAGGGCTGATCACAGCCACTCAATGCCCCTCGTTCATGGGGATGCGCTGTTGGCTCCCTGGCTGTGCCAGATCTCTCTGGAAAGAGGAAGACCCACAGGTGCCTCTGGCAGTGCTGCTGTGTCACCAGCCTCGGTGGCTCTAGAGATAGCATGCAGACTCACCCGCCTCCCCCTGACTCCCCAGCCCCTGAAAGAATCAGGACCCCAGGGTTGGAAGGACTCTTGGTGATCAGCTAGCCCAGTGGTTCTCAGGCAGTTGTGACCTTTGAGGACATTTTGGATATATGTGGGACAAAAACAATGATTAGAGGAGTGCTACTATATTCTCCCTGGCCTCATGCGCAGTACTATTCAGTCCTGCATGGCAAAGATGTGTCCCATATCTTTTTCTTTTTTTTTGAGACAGAGTCTCACTTTGTTGCCATTGGTAGAGTGCCATGGCATCACAACTCACAGCAACCTCAAATTCTTGGGCTCAAGCAATTCTCTCGCCTCAACTTCCCAAATAGCTACAGGCATCTACCATGATGCCTGGCTTATTTTTAGAGATGGAGTCTACTCTTGCTCAGGCTGGTCTCAAACTCCTGAGCTCAGACAATCCACCCGCCTTGGCCTCCCAGAATGCAAGGATGATAGGCGGGATCCACTGTGCTGGGCACGTGTCCCACATCTTTCACGGCTTTCAAATGCCTTGCCAAGCAGTAGAAAGCTGTGCACATTATGTGTAAACTATGGTTAACAGAAAAACACGGTTCAATTGTCTAGGAATGTTTCTGTATATAAATGGAGGGGACTGTATTTCAGAACTTTGCTAAAACTTCTGTGTCATTTTGGAAAATAACATCTATGAAGGCAGAGCTTCCCACAGTAATGGAATAGCCGGAAAAAAACACCTGTACACCTGTAACTGGTCCACACTGCACCTACACCTGTATCTGGTCCACACCACACCTATACCTGTAACCCATCCACACTGCACCTACACCTGTAACCTGTCCACACTGCACCTACACCTGTAACCCGTCCACACCACACCTACACCTGTAATGGGTCCACACTGCACCTACACCTGTAACCCGTCCCCACTGCACCTACACCTGTAATGGGTCCCCACTGCACCTACACCTGTAACCCGTCCCCACTGCACCTACACTTGTAACTGGTCCCCACTGCACCTACACCTATAACTCGTCCACACCGCACCTACATCTGTAACCGGTCCACACTGCAGCTACACCTATAACCTGTCCCCACTGCACCTACACCTGTAACCGGTCCCTACTGCACCTACACTTGTAACCCATCCACACCACAACAACACCTGTAACTGGTCCCCACTGCACCTACACCTGTAACCCGTCCCCACTGCACCTATACCTGTAACCATCCCCACTTCACCTACACCTGTAACCGGTCCCCACCGCACCTACACCTGTAACCGGTCCCCACCGCACCTACACCTGTAACCGGTCCCCACCTCACCTACACCTGTAACCCGTCCCCACCGCACCTACACCTATAACTGGTTCCCACTGCCCCTACACCAGTAACCGGTCCACACTGCACCAGTTGCATTCATGATGATTCCACAGTATCAGTGCAAGTATCTCATCTCCTTCTATTATGTGTAATCATGCCCAGACATTTACATGTGGGAACACATATTCTTATAAATTAGGTCATTTTTATTTTATATATCCATTAGAGAATTGTATTGATTTTTTACAAAAATGTTATTTTTTTAAAAGCAAGTTTTACTGTTTTATTTCAGGACAATAAAGGGGCTGTTACCAAATATTTGCTATAAAAGTGGGTATTTTATTTCTGGTAGAGTTAAAGAAAAGTATCTCATGCTAATCTCTCAACCAGTAAGTTGAATCCTCTCTACAGCAATTCTAGTAACCAGTTGTCCAGCTCTGCATGAATATCTGCAGGGCAGGGCACTGTCTCTCCAGGTCATCTGTTCCAGCATCAGGAGTCTGGCTGTTCAAAAGAGATTGCATATGAGGAGCTGACGTGTCACAGAGTACCTCCCGCCTCAGACGTCCTGGTTGTGTCCTCTGAGACTACATAGGAAGTGTAGATTCTTCTATGGGAGGGCATCCCCATTTGTGGATGACCATAAACCCTGTGCACTCCCCTCACCCACCACCACTACCTTCTCTTCTCTGGACAGATATAGGCTCTTCACCGTTCTGTTTGTGACATGAGTTGTGTGCCCCTTGTTATCCAGGCCAACCCAGGCGTTTGTACAAAGCATGAGGGCTTCAGACAGACCAGTAGGCTCAGTTCCACTTAGTGGATGTTTTACAGACTGTTGACTGACCTATACCAGTCACTGTGCTCAGCTCTGGAGACACAGATGATTTAGAAGCAGCCATTGTCCCTGGGAGCTCAGCCAGCAGTGAAATAGTTCCATAAAACAGAGGATTAAACACATATTCGTCTTGCTTCCCTCCCAAAACCCCTCTAAACTTAAAGCAAGAAAGAGGAAAAACAAGCAATGAGGAAGAGAGGCCATCAGTAGATGAGAAGCTTCCACCAAAATTTAGAAGAGCAGGGGGCGGCAGAGGTAGGGGATGACCATGGCCATGTACAAGAGAGGAGGAAGTGGCTGGGCATGGTGGCTCATGCCTATAATCCTAGCACTCTGGGAGGCTTGGGCAGGTGGATCCCTTGAGCTCAGGAGTTTGAGACCAGCCTGAGCAAGAGCTTGACCCTGGCTCTACTAAAAATAGAAAAAACTATGCACCTGTAATCCCAGCTACTTGGGAGGCTAAGGCAAGAGGATAGCTTGAATCCACAAGTTTGAGATTGCTGTGAGCTATAACACCATGCCACTCTACCCAGGGCCACAGAGTGAGATTCAGTCTCAAAAAAAAAAAAAAAAAGACAGAGGAAGAAGCATTAGCTTAGAGTGGTCAAAGAAGCAGGCATGGGAAAGAGAAGCTTTGTTTGCCTCTAGAGAGCCCCTGAGAAGGGGTCCACGAGGAGCTAGGTGTGGCAGAAGGAAGAAATAAGATCTGGTACTAGAAAGCCCACTTGTTTAACAGTCAACCCCTACAGCAGGGAAAATATTTTTAGGGAGGCCTGCACTCTGTGATCAGTAGATTGGAAGTTCCTTCTCAGGAATGTTGCGTGGTCCCAGGCACGTGAGGATCCCAGTGACCAGGCTCTCCCTGAGAACCCAAAAACCAAGCTCAGCTGCTAAGAAAACCCCATTCACCCACATCCTAAATGATCAATGCTTATTCTTTCTTTTTTCTTTGAGACAGAGTCTCACTCTGTTGCCCTGGGCAGCGTGCCATGGTGTCATAGCTCACAACAACCTCAAACTCCTGGACTCAAGCAATCCTCTTACCTCAACTCCTGAGAAGCTGGGATTACAGGCATGTGCCTCCACACCCAGCTAGCTTTTTTCTGTTTTTAATAGGGCCGGCATGGAGCTGGGATAGGGGGGCCAGCAGAGTGTCTCACTCTTGCTCAGGCTGGTCTTGAACTTCTGAGCTCAAGTAATCCACTCACCTGGGTCTCTCAGAGTGCTAGGATTATTACAGGGGTGAGCCAACATGCTTTATTCTTAAATATGTAAGTAGATATAGCCAAAGTTAATCCACTCCAAAGAGAGTCCAATATGATTGAGATTGAGGGAAAGAGAGAAAAAGACTCTGAGGAAATGGAAATAACATAAGGAATAAAAAAGAACAAAATTTAAAGAATAAGAAAGTGCTCTTGGAAATTTAAAACACTTCAAAAATGTCTATCAGAATAAAACATTCAGTAGGATTGAAGATAAAGTTAAGGAAACCTCCCAGAAAGTAGATAGAAATTCAATAGACTTGAAAGATGAAGTTGAGTAAATCTTCAAGAACGCAGAGTAACAAGATGGAAGGAAAAGGTAATAGAACTAAAAAGACAATCAATTTGATAGGTTCATATTAGACTCATAGGAATTCCAGAAAGAGAGAAAACAGAGAAACTTGAGGGGAGGAAATAATCAAATGAATAACACAGGGAAATTCTCAACCTGAAGTTTAGAGGTCTTTAAAGAGTCCACTGAGCAGGGCGGCTCCTGTGGCTCAGCGAGTAGGGCGCCGGCCCCATATACCGAAGGTGGCGGGTTCAAGCCCGGCCTCGGCCGAACTGCAAAAACAAAAAAATAGCCGGGCGCTGTGGCGGGCACCTGCAGTCCCAGCTACTCGGGAGGCTGAGGCAAGAGAATCTCTTAAGCCCAAGAGCTGGAGGTTGCTGTGAGCAGTGTGACGCCACGGCACTCTACCCAGGGTGATAAAGTGAGACTCTGTCTCTACAAAAAAAAAAAAAAAGAGTCCACTGAGCCTCCCCTTTGTCTTTCACAAAGAATGAAAACAGATCCATGACAATATAGGTCAACCTGAAATCTCAGTACACCAGGAACAGCGAGAATAACCAAAACACTTCCAGGGAGAAAATGAAAAATCCCAGTGAATCTCACAAGGACATGAGAATTCTTTTTTTTATTTTTATTTTTTTGAGACAGAGTCTCACTATGTCATCCCAGGTAGAGTGCCATGGCGTCACAGCTCACAGAAACCTCAAACTCTTACCTCGAACTCTTGGGCTTAAGCGATTCCCTTGCCTCAGCCTCCCAAGTAGCTGGAACTACAGGCACCCACCACAACTCCTGGTGTCATGAGAATTCTTAATGGCAGCACCAGACTCTGAAATACAGAGCGACTTGGCCTTCAAAACTCAGAAAGAAAGTAATTTCCACCCAGATTCAACACCCAGACAAATTATCAACAAGCATGAGGGTAGAATAAAGATATTTTTCAGATAGGTAAGGACTCAGTACCCTGTTTATGGCAGTTATTCATAATGTATTCCACCAAATAAAGGAGTAAGCCAAGAAAGGCAGACAAAAAAATTCCAAAAACAATGAGTCCATTCTGGAAAGTGGCTGGATGAAGTCCTGGGCTTACAGCTGGAAAGAGTGCAGCGAGCTGTCTGAGGATAGAAGGCTCATGGCAGGGGATGTCCTGAAAAAAGGAAGACTTGATCAAGTACCCAGATGACAGAGCATTTGAAGAAAGCATATGGGAATGTTGGAAAGTAAAAAAAAAAGAAATCAGAAATCCCTGGAAAACAAAAAACTGCACACACAAATAAAATTTAATCCTTGTGCCTTAGTTGAGTCTATATGACAATGCCTATATAGTCACAGTAATGTAAACATTATTTAACCAAAGAATGGGAGAGACAAGGTATGGGGAGCATAATAGAACTGAACCCTCATCTGAGAATGATGTATAAATTTGACAAATGAGGAAATAACTATATAAATATATTACTCAGAGATACAAAAGTAAATATCAGAAGAAACAGCTGAAAGAATTAAAAGTGGGGAGTTGGAATAGGGATGGGAGAGATGGGCCTGGGTTGAGTTTTATTCATTTTCAGACTTTGGATAAAATTTGATTTCTTAAACCATGTGTACATATTGGTTTGATAAACATATAAATACCTCTAATCAAGATGTAGTACGTAGCAAGCAGCATGCTTTGAGAGAAGGTGCAGTCCACAAGAGGCTGCATGGTGGTGATGACCGGCACAGAAGGCTTCAGCATCCCCAGAGCAGAGCGTCCAGCAGGGGGTTCCAGGAAAGCTGGGACAGATGATGGGCAGGCCACAGGAGCCCTGTAGATCCTCTCAGGGGCTTGCCCTTGATCCTGGTGGCAACAGGGAACCATTTAGAGGTTATGAGATGGAAAACAATGTGATTAAATTTGGGTTTTGGACAGCAATAATTTGACAGCAATAATTCTGGAAGCTGATCCTAAAAGGTCAGCAATGGAGAAGGAAAATTCATTTAGGAGTTCACTGTAATAAGCCAGGTAGGAGGAGATGTGAGGGGCTGATCCAAGACAATGGGTAGAGAATTGGAAGAAGCAAATTAAATAAAATATTGAGAAGGTAAATGAGTGGCAAGACTTGATTGTTTGAATAGGCAGGATGAGGAAGTGGGAGGAAGCTTGGACTGGGAGGAGAGGGCAGATTACACACAGTTCATTAAATAAGGTCTGGTGCCCAAGATGCCTGGTTCAGTTTCGAACGTGCTGAGTGAGATGCTTATAAGAAGCTCAGTGAGGATGGCTAGGAGGCTGCTGAACTTACAGATTGGACACTCTGGGGAAAGGTCAGTTCTGGAGCTATGATCCCAGAGCCATCAGCCTAGAGTAGGCAGCAGGGGCAATGGCCCAAAGAGCATCAAGTAAGAAAATCAGGGGGACGAGGATGAAAGTCTGGGTTTTAGAATTTAAACAGCAGGCTAATAACACTTTAGACGGGTTGAACATTGTCGCCTATGTGCATGAGTCATTTTCATTTCCTCTTCTGTGAAATAACTATTTTGTGTTTTGATTATTTTTCTATTTCTACTTATTGTAAATTAAGTCAATTATTGAGCTTAATGATAAAATGATAGAAGGATTCCCACTAGAGTAAGGAGCAGTTAGATGAATTATTAACTAAAGCCGTTAAATAAGAAAAAGAAATAAATTGCCAAGTTAGAAAATAGGAAATAAATTTGTACCAACAATATAAAATGAAATGATTGTATAACTTGAAAACCCAAGAGAATTAATGGAAAAAATTGCAAAGGACAAGAATTCTATTAGATTGCTGATACAAAATTAACATGGCATATTAGTGGCATTCCAATATAAAAACAAGAAATTGAAGAATACAATGTAAGAGAAAAACTGAGTGTAATAGCAATAATCATGCAAGGTTTAAAACCATATGAAGGTTTTAAAACATTATTGCAGAAAAGAATAGAAGAACTCATGAAATAGAAATGAAAAACATGAAAAAAATCCTGAATGGAAAAATGTTGATTCCATATATTACAAAGATATTAATTCTTCTTAAATTATGCTTTACACTGAAATACTTAGATAACTTTTTTCTTGGATCCAGACAAGCTTATTCTCAAGTTTATTTGAAAAAATAAACATGGACAAATACCCAAGAAATTCTCTTTAAAAAGAGTCATTTGGCTTGGCGCCTGTGGCTCAGCAGGTTAGGGCACCAGCCACGTACACCTGAGCTGGTGGGTTCGAATCCAGCCCAGGCCTGCCAAACAACAATGATGGCTGCAACCAAAAAAAAAAAATGGCCGGGTGTTGTGGCGGGTGCCTGTAGTCCCAGCTACTTGGGAGGCGGAGGCAGGAGACTCGCTTGAGCCCAGGAATTGGAGGTTGCTGTGAGCTGTGATGCCACAGCACTCTTTCCAGGGTGACAGCTTGAGG
>CAUYON010196246.1:0-16727 GCA_963573935.1 Arctocebus calabarensis
CCCTCCCTCGCTCCCTCCCTCGTCTGTCTCTCTCTCCCTCCCTCCCTCCCTCCCTCCCTCCCTCCCTTCCTTCCTTCCTTCCTTCCTTCCTTCCTTCCTTCCTTTCTTTTTTTTTTTAGCTAATCCGCTTTTGTCAGTGTATTTAATGTATGGCCCAAGACAATTCTTATTCTTTTAATGGAAGGCAGAAAAAAAAAAAAGGTTGGACACCCCATATTAGGGATTGTAGATAAGGACGATTACATTTGGAAGCTTCTTTGGGGGTTTTGGCCTTTTAATTTTATGAAAAAATTTGGAAGAAGGAAAACAGCATAGACAAAGCCACTAGTGAAAAGAGAAAAAGAAATCATTGAGATCATGAGAAGATTTCCAGAAAAATTACTCCTACACAAGGGTGGTTGTAAAGTGATCAATGACATGGCTTGTTGATAGGTGCTCCTAACCTCGGCAACACAGGAGTCAGAGAAGTTTCCCTTTGATGCTCTGTGTGCTGAGCACCATGGTTTATTCATTCCAGAGATACAGAGATGAAAAAGGTTCAATTCCTGCCTCCAAGGACTCACTAACCTCATTTCAGAGAAGAAATATGTAAATAAATACAAATGGCATGGTGGACGCAGCTTAGATGCTCACAAAAAGTTTACAGCTACTGTAGAGGAGTGGGTTACTTTCTAGGGAAAGAAGTCTGGGAAGGAAAACAAACACTCCAAATTTTGGCATATGACTAAGAATCTGTCTGGTGGAAGGGAGGACATTCAAAGCTGACTGAAGGACAGAGAGGAAAGCATCACTCACCAGGCAAGTTTAAGTTCCCTGTTGCCGAGCATAGCCTGCAACCAGGCAAGGTGGAGTGGCTGGAAGTCGAGTTGGAACAGAAATTCAGGTCATGAAAGACCTGGAAGGGTGAGGTACAGAGTTTGCCTTATTCTCAGAATGGAATGGGGAACCCTAAAAGGATTTTAAATTTGATTGCACTAATGTACTTAGCTATGATTCAACAATAAAAAATAAATAAAAAAAAAGAAAAAAAGGATTTTAAATTTAAGACAGAATTAATCCCTAAAAATTAATCGGTGGCAGTATGAAGAAAATGACTCACATGAACAAGTTTAGATTAAGATAGATGTTTGGAAAATATTTAAAAGTCTAGGCTAAGTAGATTGCTTAAATTAGTAATGAGTAGTCAGAAAGGTAGATCAGATTTAAGAAACCCATCCCAGAGTAGACTGCATTTGTCTGGGTATAGAGAAATATAAAAAAGAAGAAATCTGGGAAAGTTTCCCTTACATGGAATATAGGAGCTTTAAACATTCCAGGGAGGAAGAGGAGTTTAATTAGGAACCTATTTACTGGTCCTGGAGGTTACTGGCTTTGCATATAGCAATCTCCATGTTTTTAGCTTAATAGGAAAATTTGGGCTAGATATGCAGGAAAGGGAAAATTTACCCAAATGCAAGATATGTCCTATTTGGGCCACTCATCATGACTACTTATGGGAGGACATGGCATTATATAACACCATATCAGATAGTGAACAATTTATTCCATTTTCAACTTCCTTTCTCTTTGGATTAACGCCTTGAGAGTACTTTCAGTAGGGTGAAAATCTGTTAACTTTTGCTAATCTTCCATTTAAGCTAGGAAAATATTGGCTTCAAGTTCAAACCCTTTCGCTAACATTTAATTAAAATTTAATATTAATTAACATCACTTTTTTATTTTTTTTGCCAGATTAAAACTGGCAAACAAAAAGCCTCTCAGAAGGCTATTTAGTACTGCCTCTTATTTATGGCAAGAATACTGATTTTCCATTAACAATAGTGATACAAATTTTACTTCATTTATAATTTAAAATATGTTTTAATTTTAGGTTGCGAAACTGAGTAAAGAAGAGATGATGTAGTTTGAAGGCAATAAGTACTGGGACTTGGGTATACC
Organism: Arctocebus calabarensis; assembly: GCA_963573935.1. Taxonomy (NCBI): domain Eukaryota; kingdom Metazoa; phylum Chordata; class Mammalia; order Primates; family Lorisidae; genus Arctocebus; species Arctocebus calabarensis. Next base: position 1,939 of record CAUYON010196246.1, read on the forward strand.
AAGAGGGAGCCATAAATAGGCAATTCTAAAAATGAGATTCACTTTCACATTTGGAAAAACTAGGATTCCTCATCTCATTTGGAGTTACTGAAATCACAGCAGCAAATTATTTTGTGAGGTCTAGGAAACATACCTAACTTTCATAGATGGGCTTCTGACTCCATTCATTGTCTAAAATTACCTGCAAATATTGGCATTTGTATGCACTTTTTTCTCTTGGGAAGACATAACATAATTGGCTGCTTGTTTTTAGATTCTTAAAGGGAACTGTAAACAAATGAGAATAAAAAAAAAAAAAAACGGAAGTGAATGGAGAAGACAGCTGAGAAAAGATAGAGCTACAGGCCTACCAAATGAATGGAAAAGTAAAATTCACAATTAAAAAAAAAAGAAAGAAAAGTAAAATTCAAAGATACAGGAAGTGGACTAAGAGAGTGCTGACTCAGATTTCGGGGAAAGAGAGGGATCTCTGAGCCTCAGGGAAGGGAAAGTATGAGTAAAGGTTAACTCTGTAAATGTTGCTAAATCTTTCAATGCGCTAAGGTTTCCGGGGTCAGTATTCCCCTCTGACTCAATAAAATAGCTGAGGACGCCAAACTCGTTTTGTGGGATTGCAGGAGTGGAAGCTGGTCTGCAGTGGCATGTGAGTTAATGGGTATGGAGAAGATAGTGGCAAGAAATAAATATTAGTTTTTTGGGTTTTTTTGTTTTGTTTTGTTTTCTGAAGGCTGGCTAAAAAAAAAAAAAAAAAAAAAAAAAGGAATAAACCAGACTCTACCAGACTCTAGTTACAGGAGTGTTCAGGATGGTGAGAGGCTTTCTCTTTGCTGGTTTTAAAGATGGAAATGATACAATCTTAATAATACATTTAAATAATGGAATTATTAAATAAAGAAAATGTTATCGTTGCAGGTAAAAAAAAGAATGGTTTATGAAACAAGGTTCAGATTGGAGTGGGGTGGTGGTGGGACCCAGAGCAGACAGGGAGGTGAGCTTGACTATTGGACTGGAGGGAAGGAGAGAGAAATAGTGAGGAAGGTTCATTCCTGAGAACATCTGACTTCCTGGTAAAGAAGAATCATCCTGATAGTGAAGGGGCAGGAAGCCGAGACAGTTAGTTTTGAGCAGGATGGCAAGCTGTGTACCAGCTGCTAAGGGAACTGGAGAAGAGGGCCAGCCAATGATAAGGAAGATCTGATGAGAGGCCAAGGTTCCAAATGACAATAGAAACAAAATATTTATGGGAGCATCAATTGCTAAAATGTATACAAATGTCCCAAGAAGCACCTAGCTTTAGGAATGTTCTCTGGGGCTTCTAGGAAATGGCACTCTTTGTTCCAAGACATGGTCATTCCCTTCCTTACTAGTACCTGGTAATGCCATCTCCCACCACTAATTAAAGGCTTTTGATCCCACAGTTGTCCTTTGCTTTTTATTCATCAACTTTTCCTTCTGCGTGTTTCATTCTCATTGATCCAATTCAGACATTAATAGCTCATATTACAAAAACAAACGTCCATGGCTCATTCTAGCCACCTTTGATCTTCTTTTTGGAAAATTCTTCAGAGTTACAATATACATATTATTCCTTTCCTCATCCATTCTTTTCTTTTTGCTCATTTTATTTTATTTTTTATTAATTTATAATTAGAATCATAACTGTATACATTTGTGTATCCATCATCTCACTTATTTTTGTGGTAAGCCATTTAAAATTTACTCTTTTCTTTTGAAATATACCCTTGCATCCTTTCTTTTAATAAGTTATAATTTTTTCAGATTTTTGCATAAAATTATATATAATTTGAATTACTAATCTATGTGCACATAATTCAAAAGTATTAAATTATATACAAGAGTTCATCTTCCTTCCATCATTGTGCCCTGCCATCCAGTTTCCCTCTCTGTAAGCAACACTATTATCTACTGTTTTTAAAAAAATACTTAGGTTTATTTTTCTTTGTTCTATAATCAATGACAGCATACCATGCATACTGCATTGTAACTTTTTCTCCTGGCTTCATTTGCTTTGAAGAGTTTTTCATTTTAATACATAGAAATTTTAACAGCTTAATAGTAGTCATTGAATGAACATACAATATCTGTCCCTTATCCATAATGGATATGTTTCAAGATCCCCCAGCAGATTCCTGAAACCTCATATAATACTCAATCCTAATATGTTTTTTTTTTTCCTGTTTGTACCTATCCATGGTAAAGTTTAATTCCTACATTAGGCTTAGTAAGAGATTAACAATAATAAATAATAATCAAATAGAACAATTATAACAGAACTCAGAACAATATACTATTTAAAACTTATGATTTTTTTTTTCCTGGAATTTTTCACTTAATATTTTTAGACCATGGTTGACTGCAGGTAATTGAAACCAGGGAATGTGAAACCACAGACAAAGCAGGGATTACTACTTACAGTTCATTTTGCTTGTTTTCTATTTATAACTACATTGTTTTTAATTGCTTGTTGATATACAAAACTACAAAGAATAACCTTTGAACATACAAAGGTTAATTTTTGTACTTAAGTGCAAGTTTATCTGTACAATAAATACAGTACAATACATAAATACAGTATAAGTTTATCTGTACGACTGGAATTACTAGGCCATCAATCTTTGTTCAATCCTAATTGATCAATCTTTTATCACCACCACTTTGACTGAAATAACTTCTATAAAGGTAATATGAAATTCCAGATAATTCTTTGTCCTCATATAAATTAATCTGTCAACATCACTGGACACAACTGTTCATCACTTCCTTCTTTTTTTTTTTTTTTTTTTTTAGACAGAGCCTCAAGCTGTTACCCTGGATAGAGTGCTATGGCATCACAGCTCACAGCAACCTCCAGTTCCTGGGCTCAAGCGAGTCTCTTGCCTCCGCCTTCCAAGTAGCTGGGACTACAGGCGCCCACCACAACGCCTGGCCATTTTTTGGTTGCAGCTGTCATTGTTGTTTGGCAGGCCTGGGCTGGATTTGAACCCACCAGCTCAGGTGTACATGGCTGGCGCCTTAGCCCGTTGAGTCACAGGCGCTGAGCCCATCACTTCCTTCTTTTTAAAATACTTTCCTCTACGGCTTCTATGATACTGCAACCTTCTGGATTTCCTGGTGTTTCTCTAATTGCTTCTTCTCGGTTTCCTTTTCTGGCTCATAGTTTCTTAAATTTCCATATTTTGGAATGTTCTAGAGCTCTTTTTTCAGCTTGATCTTTTAAATGCATTCTCTCCTGAAATTATTTCATACAATCCCATTGTTCTAAATGCCATTTATATACTGATGACTCACACATTTTTATCTCCAACTCTGACTTTTTTCCTGAGCTCTCTGTCCCAACTATCCCTGAGATGCCTCCACCTGAATATAGATAAACTGCTCTAAACTTACCTGTTCTTTCCAAGTCTTCCCAAATCCCTTGATGGAAGCTGAATTCTATCAGTTCCTCCAGTCACCCTTCTCCACTTCTTTCCTTCCCTCAGCAACCACATCTGATTCATCGTCAAGTCTTGTCACCCTTACCTCCAGACAGGTCCAGAATTCCCCCTCTTCTCACCATCACTACTACTATCACTTGAGTTAAAGAGTAGGCCGAGATACTCTAGTGCCTGCCTGACAGCCTCCTGCTTCTCCTTTTATCTTCCAAAAGTTAATCTCCACATAATAGCAAAATCTTGGTAAAACATTTCCTGCTAAAATACATTCTGCCCACTGTACATAGAGGAAAACAGAAGCTCTATGCTACAGGTTAAAAGGCCACAGATTACTTCTGAGAGAAGAAAACAACACAAATGAGTTGAAGAGATTATCAATCCCATCTTTACTACTTGTATGCACTCATTTGTATAATTTTTGTCTATTGATGTTCATTCCTAGGCTCTAAAACATTTATTTTTGATCCTTTTCAAATGGTAGGATCATTTCTGTGACAGAGGACAATTCTGAGTTTCTCTATTGCACTTCAATGGTTCTTCACTTTTAGACCAGAAATTACCATTGACTGCCTATCTGATTTAAGGCTGAGGGAATGAAAAGGCAAAATTATCCATTGCTAGGCACAGGAATTGTCGTAGGTTGGACTGCTACAGATGCTTCCCTAGATCCCTAGGATTAATTGTCCTTTTAGGTAATAATAAACAGAAGGCAACATATTGCATCTTGTTTGCCTCAAACAGCATCCTTACCATCTCTTATAAAATATAAAACATCAACCATCTCACTGCTAATACAGAAAAAAAGAGAATCCCATCACAGCTTTTCTATTACCATAACCATGTTACTTCACATTACCTACTTATTACTAATGTATTAGAAAGTGCTTATCAAACATCCTTAAAATTATTTCACTAATAGTTAATCAGATTTGAAGAGGGACCACCTGGAAGGATAGCAAAAAGCAAATTAGAAGCAGCCTATGCATCACTCTCAAAAAGACGACTGAACATTTTAGGAGGATGCCCACCTATCAATAGGCCTTCTTGGCAACAGTATTGTAACACAGCAGAGAAGCAATTGGGGACAATCAGAGGGAAGAAGGTGATGGGGTGGTTCACTAAGCAAGATTAGAACACATCTGGGGGAGGCATACACACATGAGGAAGGTCAGGAGGGGAAAATCCTGGGGCTCCACGTTCCGCCATGGACACTATGACCTGTGCAGTGAACCCAAGTCCCCCAACCCAAAGCCCTGTAGAACTCTGGACTGATCAGGTCGCTGCTTGGAGTCTGTGCAGTGACACTGCACTAGAGAGTGAGCATAACAGGAACCCAGTGATCCCTGATTCTGGTTCACTGTAACTGATGCCATTCTGAGCATAGAAGTTGAGAGCAGCCACCCAAGGTTGCTGCAGCCACTTCAGTATTGCCCTGGGCAGGATTAGGGGAGAGTACCCACTCTCATGAACCTGAGACAGGGAGGAAAGCCCCCAGGTCTCTCATCGGGGAGTTGAGCAGCATAGGCAACACAGATGCTACCTGAGAAGCCTGATGGTGACTGTTTGGGGAGGTTGTGAGCCCTGACCAACCAGCAGCCTTGCCCATGAGTCTACCTCCTGGAATTCCATGCTCTCAGACCTCAAGACACCAACCCTAAGGCTTTCATGCCATCTCTGGTTCCCACTGCTCTACCCACAGGCTCATTCTTCTACCCTGGTGGGAATGATCTCCACAGTCCACAGTGTAAGTACTTGCTAGCTGCAAGTCACCATTGCACCTGGACCTGGGTGGAAGGAATACTTACAGCTCTCACTACACCACTGTCTAGACTCCCATGAAGAACACTAGGCAGAGAAATCTTCTGCAACACTACCCTCTGTGGAGAAGGACTCACCCAGTCCTCCATCTGAACTTTCAACAATGGATGGGACAACAACCAACTACCCCACGCAGAGATCATCCAGCACTGGCTTGGACTGTGACAATTACAGGGAAACAGGACAATAACACAACAGCTGCATTACAAACTCTACACATATCTAAGTGTATCTGCCATTTTCCTGCTGAGTCAATTTAGGTCACAAAAGTACCATCTAGGGATTCTGCTTCTTCTAAGTAGAAGAGTTCCCAGCAAAGGATAATAGGTGTGCCACAAACATATCAACACTGAGCTGAGACAAGGGATTTGGATGAGAAGAAACCAGCAAATGAACTCTGGCAGCATGAAAAAACAAGCTAGTTCAACACCCTGAAAAAGATCACAAATACAATCACAACAATGGGCCCCAAGCAAAAGGAAATTATCTAACTGTCAGAAATGGAATTCAGAATATGGCAAGTAAGATGAATGGCATTGAAGAGAAAAGCATCACAAAAAAGCCAAAATATATTTTAGGACATTGATGAAAGAAAGTGAAAAAGTTGCTAAAGTTCTTTCTAGACAACATAAGAAAGGATATAACAGAACTCAAAGAAATGTAAGAGTCACTTAAGAACCTCAAAATACAGCAGAAAGATTTGATTAACAGGTTAGGTCAAGCAGGAGAAAGAATCTCAGAGCTTGAAGACATAGCTTTAGACCATTACCCAGTCAGTCAAAGATTCAGAGGGAGAATAAAGAAGAATGAACAGTCACTCAAAGAAATATGGGACTATGTGAGATAAACCAATATACAAATTATAGGTATTCCTGAGGGAGAAAATAATAAGTAAAAAGCATGAAAAACCCATTCAAGGGAATTTTTGAGGAAAATTTCACAGTATGGTCAGAGATTCAGATATCCAGATGCAATGCTTTCACAGAACATTGGGAAGATTAATAGCAAATAAGACATCTCCATGACCAATAGTCACCAACCTGTCCAAGTCAAAAAGAAGGAAAAAATTCTGCAAGCTTCCTGACAAAAACAGCAACTAACTTACAACCTCCCCCCAAACAAAACAAAATAAAACAAATCAGGCTAGGAGCAGACTTGTCAGCAGACACACACAATCCAGAAGGTATTGGGGTCCCATTTTCAGGTTTTTTAAACAGAATAATTGACAGATAAGAATTTTGTATCCTGCAAAAACTAAATTGCATAAATGAAGAGAAATACTTTCCTAGATAAGGAAACAATAAGTGCTTTGCCAACACTAGGCCAGCCCTACGGAAAGTACTCCAAAATACATTACACAAGGGATAACACAATAGATAACTAACGGTGTAAAACACCATAAAGTTAAATCTCATAGCTGTTATAAAACAATAGCACAAGTGGGAAAACAAAACAAAGTATCATCCAAAATGCTGAACAGAAAATTATCTAGCATATCAATACTAAGAACGTAAACTGTCGTAATGCCCCACTTAAAAGACATAGACCGGCTGTGTGAACAAAATAACATAAGCCAAATAATGCATTTAACTCACAAAGACTCACACAGACTCAAAGTAAAGGTATGGAAAAAGTGTTCCATAGAAAGGCAAATCAAAAGCAAGCAGGTATAGCCATTCTCATATTAGATAAAACAGACTTTAAATCAACAAGGTAAAAAAGACAAAGATGGTCATTATACATTGAAAAAGAAAGGAATTCAATAGGAAGACATAACAATCAAAAAATAGATGTACCTAACACAGAAATGCCTAAATTTGTATTTTTTGCTAGATCTAACAGGAGTATTATAATTGTTCAGGGTTTCAAAATTCCACTGACAGAACCGGACAGATCATCAAAGCAAAAAAAAAACAAACCTCACTAGATTTAAACGTGACTCTATAAGAAATGAACCTAACAGACATTTACAGAACATTCTACCCAAGAATTCCTAAATATATATTTTTCTCTTCAGCACATAAGAGTGTTCCAAGATTGATCATCTCTTAGGTCACAATAAAAGTCTCATCAAATTCACAAAAATCAAAATCGTGTCTTATACCTTCTCAGATTGCAGTGCAATAAAATTAGAAGTCAAATCCAAGAGAAACACTTAAATCTGCATAAAATTACAGAAATTAAGCAGTCTGCTGCAGAACAATTATTAGTCAATGATGAAATTAAGATGGAATCACAAGATTCCATTCCATAAACTTAATGACAGAGGGGACACAAACTTTCAAAATTTATGATGTATTGTAAAAGCAGTCCTAAGGAAAGCAGTCCCAAAGAAAATTCATAGTCTTAAATACCTACAACAAAAAGACAGAAAGATCACAAACTAACAACCTAATGTCACATCTCAATGAACTAGAAAAAGAAAAGTAAACCATACTCAAAGCCAGCAGAAGAAAAGAAATAACAAAGATCAAAGGAGAACTAAATGAAAAGGAAACCAAAACAAAATACAAAGGATCAACAAAAAGTTGATGCTTTGAATAGATAAAATCAGTGGACCACTAGCCAGAGCAACTAGAAATGGAAGGGAAACGAATCAAATAAGCTCAATTAGTAATGAAAACCGAGAAATTACAACTGATACCACATAAATAAAAAATATCATTGTGAATAATATGAAAACCTCTATGCATACCAGCTAGAAAACATAGATTGATAAATTCCTGGAAATACATAATCTCGCAAACTTTAATCCAGAAGAAATAGAACTCCTGAACAGACCAATAATGAGCAGTGAGACTCAGGTAATAAAAAAAATCACTTAAGAACAACAATAAAATCCTCAACAAAATACTATCAAACCAAATTCAGCAGCACATTAAAATAATAATTCAGCTTGATCAAGTGGGTTTCATCTCAGAGATGCAAGGATGGTTTAACATGAAAATCAATGAACGTGATTCACTACATAAACAGAAATAAAAACAAAGATGATTATGAAAACATTTGATAAAATCCAGCACACTTTCATGATGAAAACCCTCAAAAAACTTTGAAGGAAAATAACTAAAAATTATAAAAGTCATATATGAGAAATCCATAACCAGTGTATTGAATTGTAAGAAGTTGAAAGCGTTCTTCCTAAAAACTGGACTAAGAGATTGATGTCCAATGTCACCATTTCTATTCAACATAATTGTAAGTCCTAGTCAGTGCAGTCAGGTAAGAGAAAGAAACAAAGGGTAAATCAGGAAAGAGGATGTTAAATTATTCCTGTTTGATAACAATATGATCTAGTATATAGAGAAGTCTAAAGAATTCACTATAAGACTTCTAAAATTGAGATGGAAATTCAACAAAATCTCAGGTTACCAAATTAATGTACAGAAATAAAAAGTATTTCTATCTAGCAATAACAGCCAAACTGAGAGCCAAATCAAGGACTCAATACCATTCACAAAAACTACAAAGAAAATAAAGTACTGGGAATATACTGAACCAAAGGGATGAGAAATCTCTACAAAGAGAATTATGAAATACAAATCAAAGAAATTACTGATGATACGAATAAATAAAAAATTAATATATGCTCATGGAGTAGTAAAAATCAACATTTTTAAAATGTCCAGGCTGCCCCCAAATAATCTGCAGTTTATCACAATCCCACACCACAATACCAATGTTATATTTCACATACCTAGGAAAATAATTTTAATCTTCATTTGGACCCCAAAAGGAGCCTGGATAGTCAAAGCAATTTTAAGCAAAAAGAACAAATTTGGAGGCATCACATACATTACCTAACTTCAGATTACACTATAAGGCCACAATAACCAAAGCAGCAAGGTATGAAGATGTAGGTCAATGAAACAGTATAGAGAACTGAGACATAGAACCATCTATCTACAACCAACAGATCTTGGACAAAGCAGACAACTTACATGGGGGAAAGGAAGTCTGATTCAATAAATGTGCTAAGAAAACTGGATAGTCACATGCAGAAGAATGAAATGGGACTTGCATCTCTTGTCATATCCAAAATTTAATTCAAAAGGGATAAAAGACAAAAATGTAAGGCATGAAACTATAAAATTCCCTAAGAAAAAGTAGAAAAACTCTTCCAGACATTAATGTAGACAAAGAATTTATGACTAAGATCCTAAAGACAAATACAACAATAGCAAAAATAAATAAATGGAACCTAATTAAATTAAAAGTTTCTGCACAGCAAATGAAAGTCAATAGAGTGAATAGAAAACCTACCAAAAAATTGAGAAAATATTTACAAACTACAGGAGAATCTCCACAGCTGATCACCTGCCTAGATTGACTACTTCTTTAACTTTACCTAATTTTCATGGACTGGACGTGCACCACAAGTACATATTGGTACAGTAGGCCTCGTTCATTTGTTGACAACCTCAATATGCTGACCAGCTTGTCACAGTCCCTTGGGTGATCAACTTACAGAGATTCTACTATATCTATCTATCTATCTGATAAGGGACTAACATTCAGAATCTACAAATAACTCAAAAAAATCAGCAGGAAAAAATCAAACAACCACATTAAAAAGTAGGCAAAAGATACAAATAGTAGTTTTTCAAAAGAAGATAGACAAACAAAAGGCAAGGGTATATTTCAAAATAACTTAAATTTTAAATATCTTACCAAAAAATATAAGTGAGATGACAGTTATGTTAATCAGTTTGATTTAAGCATTGCACATTGTATATCAAATCACCACATTCATTATACCCCATAAATATAGTTATGATTTTTATTAAAAATTAAATTAAAAATATAATAAAGAATGAAAAAAGAATATACAAAGTAGGATAGACAATGGCTAAGATATATATATATATATATATATATGAAGATGTTCAGCATAACTAACCATCAGGGAAATGCAAATTAAAACTACAATGAGATACCATTACACTCCTGTCATATGGTCATTATTAAGTCAAAAAACAATAGATGATGGTGGAGATGCAGTGGGAAAGGAACACTTACACACTGTTGATGTAACTGCAAATTAGTACAGCCTCTATGAGAAAACAGGATGGAGATTCCTCAAAGAAATAAATGTACACTTATTTATCCAGCAATTCCACTACTGAGTATCTAGTCCTTGGAAAAAGACACTTGCTTAAGTGTTTACTGCAGCACAATTTACAGTTTCAAAGATGTGGAATCAACCTAAGTGCCCAACAATTCATAAGTAGATAAAGAAAGTGTGAGATTATATATGATGGAATACCTAGCCATAAAAAGGAAGGAAATAATTTCTATTGTAGTAACTTGGATGGAACTGGAGACCATTATCCTAAGTAAAATATCTCAGAAATGGAAAAACAAACACCATATATATTCTCTAATTGTTAGGAGCTAAAATATGGGCACACATGGTTACAAAGAGATGTCAAGGACGATGGAAACCAAGACAGGAGGTTGGTAGGTGGTTGAAAGGTAAAATGTATAGGGTATAATGAACAGCATTGTACCTCATCCGAAATATTATACAAGGTATCCATATAACAAAAACATTTATACCCCCTTAATATTCTGGGAAAAAATTCAAAAGGGACCATATTTGCTAGATAAGAACATTCAAACTATTACTCATCTCATTTCTAATTAGGAAGTAGGCTATCATTGAAGTCTTTGAAAAAAGTGCACACGATTTTAAATTAAAAACAAAATATTGTCTTAAAAAGGTGTTCGTATAATTATATTAGCAGCTTTACTGTACCCTTTATGAGAACAGTAACTAAGAACTTCATTCATAAAAGTAGCTAAGCAATACATTTGTTTTTTAAAGATGAAAAGCTTACTTTTACCAATATGCTATTTTTCAAACTCACCCATTTATAAAACTAATGAGGTATGGAGGCAAAAATTGCATTATTCTTTAAAGTTGTTATTACAATATATAGAGTCTTTGTATACTGTTGAAATGGAACAACCTTTTGCTATAACTAAGGCTCATTAGTTCTGTAATAAGCCTAAAAGAGGAAGCTTTAATAAATGATCATAGTAACTAAAAGGTATATGGAAAAACATACTAAAATTTCTTGGATAAAAATAAGTAAAATAAGTATTTTCATATCTAGGAAAACCTAAGCTAATACTAGGCAAGTATAAAATTTGAAACATCCAAGTTCATTCCTTTTAATTGGAAACAGTGAAAACTACTTTCATTCTGAAGACCGACCTTGAAACAGATTAGGATGGGGTGGAGAGAAGCAAGAATTAAGCTTTCCTTGGAGGATACACAAAGTGGCGATGCTTGAAGTTGCTTATGAATTTGGAGGGGGAGGGGAAAGGAACAGAGGAGGAACAGTAGTTGCAAGCCAGAAGGGATAGCAGAGTCGTCCTCGGTTTGCTTCCCGTGAACATTCTCTCTCCATCAGTTAAGGTGACTCAGAGGCGTGCCCAATCCCTAACCCTCCAACAGACAGACGAATGGAGCAAATTAAACTTCAGTATCATTAGACTGCTGATTATGAAATCAAATCTCAAAGATTTGTGTGTAAATGGACTACCGTGAAATCCATTCTTGAATGTAAACTATTTTGTTTGTTTTTGTGTAGGGCACGCACTACAGTTTAATCAAACTGCAATAATAACATAGCTATTCAAGAAAAATTGGAGGATAGGGTAGCTACCTGCTTATATCCTGTTAAATGTTCGCCTAACCAATCATTTAAACGATATTACCACCCTCCAGGTGCCTGAGAAGTACTTCACAGGCAGGAAAAAGTCTGCACCTCAAGGCTGCTTTCCAAGTGCGTGACAGCCCACGTTTTCTTCCCAAGCAGTGCCCCTATCAGGGTCACCCCTTTCATGAAAACTGAAATAATCCCCCGATCAAATCTAGCATTTCAGTCTCCCCCAATGCCCAAATCCATATGTATTCTTTCTCTTCATCCCTCCATTTCAGGTCTCCACTTTCTGGGCTCAGACCTGTGCTCTCTCCGCCTCCCTAGAGTCCGCCGGCCGCCTGGATCCCCCTCTCCCCTTCGCGCAGTCAGCCTCCGAAGAAGAAGGAGCCCACGACCTCTCCTTGAGCTGAGCAAACAGGCCGTCGCAGCCGCGAGGCGCAAGCTCTCTCCTGCCCTAAAACTACCAGCGGGAAACCAAGTTGGGAAACTGCAAGCGATTTCCGACCTAGACCCAGGCGTCTCCCAGCTGTTCACATTTATTTTATCTTTCCCCCCTGAATCCTCCCAAGGGCCCATCGAGAGATGGATTAGAAGACTCTCCTGTCCTTCAGCGCCAGATTCTGGCCGGAGCCCCGTCCCTCTTCATCCCAGCAGCATCTAAAGGTAGGAGGGCCAGGACCCTGCGCCCTAAGTGGGGTGTCGAGGCTCGGACCGTCACCTTGTCCTTGGGAGGGGGTCTGATCCCGCCTTCTCTCCCAGCCTGGACCACCTGCTTCGTCTAATCCCACACCTGCGCCCCAAAACTTCGCCCCCAGGGAGCAGAGATTGTGGGAGGACAGGGAAAGGACAATCCTTGAATTCTTGCGCCCCTGGATCAAAGTAGTGTGAGAAAGGAATCGGCGCCAGCCGCACAGGGGTTCTCAGCCCTTTTGCGGAGAGCAGGCGCTGGCCTGGCCCTCCCCCGACTCCCCCATGCCGGTACCCCACCTGCGAGCCAGCCGCGGCGCTCTCCCTGCTCGGCGCGGATCCGCACACTCACCCGTGCGCACCAGCGGCAGTCAGGCGCGGAGAAGGTGGCCCCCCACGCCCGGGGTGCGCGTGGGCAGGCGCTACCCCGCCGGGCGCCCCGACCGCTCCCGGGCCGCGGCGCCGACTGCGCGCTGGTGGGTGAGTCGACGCGGTCCCGGGCGCGGGCGGGCGGACGCCCGGGTTTCCCGCACGCCTAGCACACCTCTCTTCCAGCCTTCTTCTCGTCCTCCAGCACCCCTTTCTCTTCTTGCTTCTCTCACTTTCCCCCTCCCTGTCGCCTCTGTTACCCGTCTCCTCCCTCTCCTCTCACTGATGCGCGGAGAAGGGCGGGGGAGGAAAAAAGTCCCGTCTCTTTAAACTTGAGCGATACCTTGGAGATTATCTGTTCCTGGAATCTGGAAATGACTTGAGCCACCTTTCTGAAAACATCTAAAATGAAAGACTTTGGTCTCCTTTTCCCCTTATTTTATCTTTGAGTCTTTTTCTCCGTGACTCTTTTTAATCCAGTTGGATGGGTAGAAATGAGGTGAGGTGAGATCAGGAAGATGAACCAGCCATTGGTAGGGCCCAGAGATCTATTTACCTAAAATTTAACAAAAGAAGACTTTATTCTGAAAAGGAATTGGGGTTATGTCAAGAAGAAAAGGAAGATCGCCGGGGTAATGGGGGGAGGTCAAGGTTTAGTTAGGATTTTATTCAAGGCATCCCCTGTGGTTGCCTTAGAGTCCCCAGGAGATGACTTAGAATACACTTCCAGTGTTTTGAACTGGATTTGACCTTGAGAGAGTATTTGACCTTTTGTGTTCTTGCCTTTCACCTTTCATTCTTTCTCCGGACTAATATTGTGATAGCCCTGTAAACAAGAGTCCAGTCAGCCTGCCAGGAATTTCCCAAACCTGCCTTGACAGACCTTAGAAACTTGAATGCTTCTTGGAAGGTGGCACTTTTCCAGCACTGAAATAGATGTCCAATGCTGGGAGAGGTGGGACAGACTTTTTTTTTTTTTTTTTTTTGTACAGAGCACTACCCTTGTAGTCCCCAGATGGACCTACCCAGACTGATTTTCACTTTGGGTCTGACTGTCCTAGATTCAGATCCCCAGAAAGGAACTGCTGTTACAAAGATCTTTTATGCTGTACCACTTCCTGCCATCCAAAGATGGTCTTAAGATGAATCTTTCCTACAGACAAACTTGTATTGCTAGCCCATGTTCCTTCCTTTGGTGAAGTCACCTTTATTTTCTGGCATCATATTTAAATGAGATACTGTATGTAAACATGAACCATAATGCTTGGCACTTAACGACTCAGTAAATGTTAGCTGAATTATAGGTAATGACTTTAAATTATCATTAGCATTTATTTCATGTTTTATCCTCTCATATAATTCTTCAGTTCCCTGTGCCATGATTTGCACAGTTTTAGCTTTTGTCCTTTATAAACATGGTAACATGGTTACAGCTACTCATTCTAGAAAGTATAGTGAAAATATTTCAGGGGAAGTTAAGATTTGTAACTTTCATGACAGAACACAGGAATTTCCCTGGAAAGTAAGATATTGGCCACTTTGATTTTACAATTGTACCCATAGTAATTTGTAACGAATCGTGTACATGACAGCTGCGGAGAAAGTCCAAGGTTATATATACCTCCCTAATAGACATTAAGAATGTTTCCTCAAGACACCTGTGCCTTGGTGTCTCCTTCACTTCACACTTAGGACTAAATGTGGAACCCCCATCTCCTATGCCTAGGTCAATTTCTTGTGAATTTCCTAGGCCTCAATTCCATGAATGGACTGTATCCATTCATTGATACAT
>CAUYON010196247.1:0-12927 GCA_963573935.1 Arctocebus calabarensis
TATATAGTGATCAAGGAAATGCCATGAAGGATATCTGTAACAGCATGATCAAAATATTTCTGAATGTATATGAATCGTGCCCTGTGATTGCACCAATGTACATAATTATGATTCAATAAAATTATTAAAAAAAAAAAAAAAAGGAAAGAAAGAAAAGAAAAACAAGATTCTAAGAAGGACTTAGCCATTGTGGGGTGGCGGTGGATATATGTCTATCATGGCTTTAGTAATCTAAGACTTTTAAACCTGTCAACAGTTAGCCTAACTGGAGTAGATTCAGGTCCCAAAGTCTGAATATTAATCTTTACTCTTAACCCAGACACTATTTACTAGGTATCACTGACAACTTCACACTTACAACCTATAAGATCTTAAGAACGCATGGATATCTTAGATTAAGATATCTAAATATTTCTCAGATATAATACCAAAAGTACATTGATAAAAGAAAAAACTTACTAAGCTTGATCAAAATAAAAAATAGTGTATTTCAAAGAACACCATTCAGAAAGGGAAAAGACTAGCCACACACTAGGAGAAAATATTTGAAAACCATGTGTGTACCCAAAAAGGGACATGCACCCAATAACAAGTGTGGGCAATGCCGAGAAAGTGGAATGCTTATACAATGCAGGTATAACTGTAACATTTGAAACTACTACTCGAAACAAACTTACCACATGACCCAGCAATTTCCTAACTATTCAAGTGGCATTAAAATGTGTATACAAAGACTTGCACACATTGGCCGTAAGAGCCAAAAAAGTACGAACAATCCAAATGTCCATTAACTGCTAAATGGATAAGTAAAATGCGATATATCCATACAACAGAATATTCTTTGGCAATCTGATACAGGCTACCACGTGAATGAGTCTTGAGAACATTAAGCTCCATAAAAGACAAACAAAAAGTGCATACTCTACAGTCCCATTTATATGAAATTTACCACTAGAAATGATAAATCTGTAAGGAAAAGTAAATTATTATTTGAACAGGTTTACAGGTAGGAAGAGAAGTTACTACAATTAGCCACAAGGTTTCTTTTGGGGGGGGGATTATGGAAATTTTCTAAAACTAGATTATGGTGCTAGTTGCACAAAGTCTGCAAATTCATAGATGTTACTTAAAATTGTTGATTTTTACACTTTAAAGGCAAATTTTATGGTATGTTTAAAAATTAATTTTTTTAAAAAGTCATGAACACCCTTGGCTACAAATCTCATCATGTAAGTTAAAATAGTTACACTGTGCCACTCAGCCTGGTATCCCGCTTCTAGAAAACCTGACTTTCGGAAGATAACCAGAAAAAGAGTCAAAGATCTTCCAACATGAAGAACAAGGGCCACTGGGACCACAGGAGGGAATGAGAGGCCCTGCCCTCGCTGTACTCAGGACTGAGATTAGAACCCAGTGACTTTCTCCAGTACAAACACAGGGCATCTCGGGTAATAAGCTGGTGATCTGCTTTTCCTCAATAGGTATCAACAAAACACAGCTGTGGCGATCAGCCCCTCACGACTCAATGCTGCGGTGGGGGGGGGGGGGCAGAAACCACCTTTTCTTAGGTGGCCAAAGAGACTGATGGCATCTCCTATGTGAGAGTGAAGGAGGAGACAGTGTTTCTCAAAACGAGGTCAGCAGAGTGACCCAACATGCTTATTTATGATACAAACTCTCTTGTCTCCCTCCAAACCTGCCAAATCAGACCTCCAGGGATAAACTCAGAATATTTGCCTGTTAAGCAGCTCCTAGCTACTGCAGCACACACTAAAATTTAAAACACAGGAAACCTATAAATAGAGAACACTGGAGATAGAAGAACTCATGAGCTTCTAATCCAAACCTCATATCTGATAGATAAGAACACTGTGGCCCAACATGGTAACATTTGTCAACATCTCCTAGTATTTCTTTTAAAAAAAACCTCTAGTCTTATAAATTGTCAAGCATATTTCCTGACAGGGGAATGTACAATATACCTTGGAAATGTTTTCTTCAAAGATTGATGAAGATAAAACACTTAATCATTTAAAGGGATATGTTTCAGCTCTCAGGAAAATTAATCCAGAGCACCTCATTACCCAAGGGTGCCAACTAAATGAGTCATCATAATAGTTAAATTATTTTTCCTTGTTGGTATGTTCAGTTTAATTATTGTACTTTTTCTCCACACACCTACCTTCAAGAAAATAGATTTGACCCCCCCCCGAAAAAAAGAAAAAGGTCAGCATCCTCACAAATTACTGTTAGAAGTCATCATTTGATCTTAATATGTATCTCCACTGCAACAAGTCATATTTTTATATTAATCCAGCCTCAATTCTCTTTTTGTAGGAGTCCTAAGACATGAGCCAATAGGCATAGCTCTT
This sequence comes from Arctocebus calabarensis, assembly GCA_963573935.1. Lineage (NCBI taxonomy): Eukaryota > Metazoa > Chordata > Mammalia > Primates > Lorisidae > Arctocebus > Arctocebus calabarensis. Next base: position 2,373 of record CAUYON010196247.1, read on the forward strand.
GTGCAGAACCTCAGAATCCTAATGTTTAAACCAGTCCAGAGCGTTACCTCCCAGAAATCTTTGTTCCATCGTCTTTACCACACTTACAGCACCAGTAAAATAGTCTTCGGGCAATCTTTATTGAATTATTGTCATTTTTTAATGGGATAAACAATGCCTGCCAATATCAAAACTCTCTAGTTCTTCAAATAGTGATCCAATAAAACCTTGTCTACTACCAGGCTGGTGTCTGACACTTTCTGAGGGTGTGCATGGAAAAAAAAAACAAATCTTCCAAAACAGTAATGTTGAGGTAGGAGACATTCTCAGTACTGACCCCACATGATTTTGGTGAATTACATCATGCTGATATTTAACAAGGAGGAAAAAAAAAAATCACCTAGATAGGAAATGTTTCCCCAGCTGACAACTGAAAAGAATTTAGACTAGCAAATCCAAATGGTTAAGAAATGTAATTACAGTGAGACCTTTTATAGTAGTGACATTCGGTACATTCTTGCATGCAACATTTTGACAGCCAACCTCAATCTTTCCCTCTCTCTGCCTCTTTTCATCTCCATACTGCTACCTTTTTTTATTTGTGATGGATTGTGAGACTGAAGATACCTTGAGAACAACTCTAGTTTCTGCCATTGAGAATGGTCCCTCACCCTGGGAAGCCTCTTCCTAGACTTGCCTTTTTCCTCGTAACACCAATGTTCTCCTGTAAATGAAAGGGAGGCTGTAAACGCCTCCATTGCGTGACATTCTCCTCTCCTCTAGGACTGTGCCCTCGGCTCCTTTAACGATGCCACCACTGCCATCCAAGAACTGTTCATGAAGCTGGTGATTAAGTCAGCAAAAGTCACTAATTATTAGTCTACTACTTAGAACAAAAGCTTGATTTGCGTTTGCCTCTGTTCTGCCTGTTCAGGGGCAGAAACTTATTAAGCAATATTAATGTGTAAAACAAAGAGTGAGCACCAAATTCACGTGCATCCTATCCAAACCTGGTAGCAAATAGCTGTGAAAATCAACGTGCTCATAAGTAAAAGTCCTCTTTCTCTTCCTGAATTTTTTTTTTGACAACACCATATATGTGGAAATAGATACTTTAAAAAACAGAAGTAATAAAAAGGTTGCGATCACCTATTTTTTTCTCCTGGTAACCTGCCATCTTTCCTCACTGCAGCAAAAGTGGGTGAGCTTCCATAACACACTGTCCCCAGAAAGTTACACATGACGTTCCAAGGAAAGTGTTGTGATAGAAAACCCCTCTCAAAATACAAGCTACAATGAAAAAACATATATATTAAGACCTTCATGATGCAGTGGTACATTTCAAAACTATTAATAAATGAGTATAATTGTGATGGATGTGTTACTTAGTTCAATGTAAGCATTTCACATTGTATATTGAAGCAGTACCCAGAACCCCATAAATGCATCAATTACAAAGTTAGGATTTAATAAAAATATCTTTAAAAAAAAAAACCTTGTTCCTCCTGCTTTTGTGATACCACCAAGTACCTCCACCTGTCAGTATCAGGGAGATACTAACTTAACACCAAGTACCACAATGTAACTTTGGTCAAGTTTGGTAGACACTCATGAAACCCACATTTAGCCTCCCTTTCTCTGCCCATGTCTGTCCAAAGATACATTTTCCACAAAAAAAAAAAAAAAAAAAAAGCAATTCTCAGCTATTCCGCACGTGACTCAGCGTATCACCTATCTGTATTCCATCTTTGTTGATTTACCCCACGGCCTGTTTACCACCTTTTGATGGCCTCCGGATTTCAGATCCATAGATAATATAATTCGATTAAGTACCTATTTTAAAAGGAGGTCACTCAATACCAGATTCATTAATGATTTTTGGTTGAAGGGACAGTCTGAATAACACAGTAGAAAAAACCCAAACCAAACCAAACAAGAAAAGACCCGGAGGGCAGGGCTTCAGGAGTGACCAGGACGTGGACAGAATGTGCCCAAGAGCAAAGCGAAGCGAAGTCGAACACAGCAGAGGGGACCCCTGTAAGTGAAGACTCAATGCTGGAGGGATGGCTTTCAGTAAGCTTTTGTCCTAAAAAACTAACATCGAACAATTTATTTCAATAATTTGCAGAGCTTTAAGAGAATAGGATGCAAGCTGATTTATGGAAGGTAGTAGGAAAAAAAAAACATGAAAATGAATAAAATGTGCATAACGTTTTAGTCATGAATTTCTGCAAGGCTGTATCTGATACCTACAATTTTCCTTTCTATAATGCGCACGTTATACCAGACTCCCAAACAGACTTAATATTCCTAATCTAAACTCTGAAATGCTCTGAAATACAAAACTTTGAGTTCTGACATAATCCCTCAAGTGGAAAAAGTCCACACCTGACCTCACACAATGGGCTGCAAAACAGGGGTGCACCATGTAGGTTATTCAGTGTCCCCAAAAGAACAGGACCCTGGTAGCCTCCTTCAGCTGTGATATACATATCTAGCACATAGAGAAAAGTTTTTTTAATTAAAAGATTACTCCTCAGTAGCATATAACTCCAGAGTCAGGGACGATGGTGAGGCCACACCACCACAGATTCTCCACATGGTGGCCGAGAGAGTGACACCTTTGCTTTCTGATGGTTTAGTGTACATGAACTTTGTTTCATGCACAAATTTAAAATATCATCTAACATCACTTTCAGACTTTGTGTACAAAACAGAAATAAATGCTATATTTACAGTCGAGTCCCATTCCTAAGGTAGCTCACACGTAACATGCAAATACTCCAAAATCTGAAAAATCTGAAATTTGAAACACTCTGGTCCCAAGCATTTGGGGTCAGGAATACGGAACCTGTAGCAGCTTTGTTATAAAGAGAGCAGCCAAACTCTTCTCCACTGATGACATCATCATTCATTCATTCTTTCAGCAATTAATGAACTCCTACCGTAGGCCACCTGTTATCCCAGGAACTGTGTATGCAAAGTTGTATAAAACTTTTCACAACAGTTCACAGTGCGTACCTCGCTACTCAGGGGGAACATGAGACAAAAGGAAGAGGAATTTAGAGTTATGTGCCAGAAATCCCTGCTTACACCTTCTTCAGCTCTTGAGCGGTTCCAAATATTCAGTCTATGATTTTCTAATCAGCGATTTTTGCTTGATCAGCTATATGACACACTGAATTTCACAACAAACTGACGTTAGTCTCATGCTTCTAAATAGTATACTTGATACACTGTCAACTCTGACACCACACACACGAAGAAAATCTGTGACAAAGGTGCCCCTCACTCTGACAACCCAACCTAGAAAAATGTCCGAGATACGTAAGGGAAGGGCCCGTGAGCTTTAGGGATTTCTATGACTAGGGAAATCCCACTAAGAAAGCAAAAGTGTACCCATTAACCCATATCATTTTGGCCACTGAGCAGACATAAAATTGAAATAAATTTTAGTTTTTGCCAACCTGGGATCTATCTAAACCAATGATCCAAGAATAAAGAGGTTCTACAACCCATTATCCAATTGTACTACTATATTCCTTTTAATTTTGAAAATTACAAAATCTGGTAGCTTTGTAACGTTTTCATTGCTTGCTTATAGAGAAATTTCATATATACACCCATGAAGCTTCTCTTGGCTCTGTAATTTTACCTTGAAATATGATCATTCTCTCCACGGAAGAATCAGAAATTCATTTGATGTGCATTGGTATTTGACCCCACTCCTGTCTTTAACAGCTTTCTTGCTGTACTGATGTCCCAGAAACAGACGCAGATAGGGACCTCTCATCTTCATTCTGTCTCCAGTAAGGAAACAGATACAAGCTCTACATAAGATTTCCAGTCTTCTGAAACTTGCACCATCTCATCATTGGTTAATTTCCATCCTGCTCTTCTGCCCTTCGGTTAAAGTTATTTGAGAGAGTGGAGGAAACAGAACTCTTTGTACTAGGTGCAAGGTCCTGTTCTTCATGTCCAGGGTCCCTGAAACAGGAGTCGAAGCCCCCTGCCTCCCGCTCCTTTGCGACGGCCTCTCCAGTACCACTTCTCACCTCCCTTCCCGGTGCCCTCCAGCCGTACTGAGTCGCGGGGGATTCTCTGAAGAGGCCCCTCCCTCCTCTGGAACATTTCTGATGTAACTTGTGCCTGCTACGTTTACAATGTGGTGCCCCTGTGACACTGGGCACAGTCAAGGCCATTATCACAGCAAAGTGCAATGCACTGCTGACCGGTCCATCTCCACTGACCAGACTATGGCGTCCAAGGATGGCAGAGCAGGGCATACGCTGGCACCACACTTGGTTAACATGGCAAACTGACAAGTGAGCCCTCCCAAGTCTGGTCCAGAGCCTCCACCCTCTGGAACCCTATTTGCTGATCTGTTTTCTACATTCGATTGGGACTCCTCAAATGAAAGGATGGGGTGTTTTCTCATATCCTAATGCCTGATCTTGTGGCCAGACATTGTTAAATCAATACTTGTCAGATGGACAGACAGTCTTTGGGGTTAGGTAAGAACAAACAATCATGGACCATCAATCAGTATTCATGGTGACATGAAAAGAGGGAAGTGTCTTTGTCGTATGGAATGCCAGGTTATAATTAAGTAGACACTGTGGCTGAACAGCTCCATCCACCAGACTCTGACAGCCTGGGTTTTCCCATCTGCCATGATAGGGTTCAGGCCCTACCTCACCAGGTGGGTGCTGTGAGGATGAAATGAACATGTTAAGTTTTAGAGTGCTCTTTGACACATTGTAAGTGCCAAAATATTTTTTTTTCTTTGAGACAGAGCCTCAAGCTGTCACCCTGGATAGAGTGCTGTGGCATCACAGCTCACAGCAACCTCCAATTCCTGGGCTCAAGCGAGTCTCTTGCCTCCACCTCCCAAGTAGCTGGGACTACAGGTGCCCACCATAAGGCCCGGCCACTTTTTGGTTGCAGCCATCATTGTTGTTTGGCGGGCCCAGACTGGATTCGAACCCGCCAGCTCAGGTGTACATGGCTGGCGTCTTAGCCTGTTGAGCCACAGGCGCCGAGCCAGTGCCAAAATATTTTAAATGAGGAAAACAAGTGACTGCCAGTTTCACTGTAGAATCTGAAACCTGCCCTTAGACCTGCCAGAAACCCCCCCCCCCAACGTGGTGACATCCTAGGGAGAAGGTGAAGCAGAAGCCACCAGTCGAAATGAACCACGGAGGCGCAGCGGTCACTTCCATGGAGTCGCCTCTGTGGTTAATGAGGTGCTTGCCCTGAGAAAGAGACCAAATCAAACACTTAGAGAATCTTCCTGTGGTCCCCAAACCCCTAATCGCACTGTGGCAATTTGCCTGATATCCAACCACCCCGGTAACTGAAAGAAAAGGAAACACCTCAGTGGCTGTTTTGCCAGGGAAGGAAACTACTTGCCTATTTTTGTTGTTGTTGTTTGTTTTCTCAGGATCACAAGCATTTCAAAGACGACCATATTAAAGAACCATACCAAGAGCATTTCCCTTCCCAGGCCCCTGTTTTGCAGAGACGCCCTAATCTACAAGGTTCAGACCAGCTCCCTACTTTGCTCTCTTCAATGCCAGGGTAGGGAATGAGAAGGCCTTGGAGTGAGCAATCATTAGAGCTTCCCAGGACACAGATCAGACAGGGGAAGGCATTTTTTTAAAAAATGCAAAGCTCAGAGCCCAAAGAAGGCAATTCTCTCACATGCCCAACTCTTTCTCTCAATTCCAACCTCCTACATCCCAAAGGCTTTACCAATTCCTTTCAAGCAGCCGGGAGTCTACTCGCTAGCTTGCTACCCCTGGGCCCTGGGTTGTCCTGAAGTTTGCAATTACTGCACTAATTAAAGCTGTTCGGAAGGGTTCTTGGTTCAATCAGTGCTGTCTTATTTTCCAGGAGAAGAGGCTCTCTTTCTATAAAAACACAGTAGGAAGCACATTTAAAAACTATATTTCAATTGCAAACAACGTGGCTGTGTTTCCCAAATGGCAAAAAGATAAGGAAATTATCCTGGGACCCCAGAGGTGGCACCGGAGGTGTAACCGAAATTCCTTCGGCAGCATTCATGCTCGGCTGCTCCTACAGCAGAGGAAACTCATTTGAAAACGGAGCAATTTAGCAAAATTAAACAGAGGGGAGCCCTGGGTCATATCACACCACTTTATTAATACAACCAGGTTGAGCACAATGTGACAAGACAAAACAAAACCATGAGAAGGAAAACATTTTAAGAAAACCTATGCTTTTCGATATTGACTGGGAAAAGAAAAATGTAATAAAGGTTGACTGTACTAATCATTGATCTTTAGATGCTGAAAGTAATCAAACTGAAAATGCTACAAGTTAAATAAACCTCTTTGCCATGTCCACATCACGCCTTTCAGGGTTCTTCCCTCATAAGAGATTTCTAAAACGTAGCTTGGTTAGCCCCACTGTCGGCCTGGAATTCCCCCAATAGCATCTCCTTTCTATGAGATCCAGTCTCTGTTCGTGGCGGTCCCCAGCAGCCCCCTACCCACTTTTCCACACTCACCTCCCATTCTCTCTAAAATGACCTGGAACCTCACCAAACTGATCTGGTTTCCGTCTTGGATGCAAAAGGCTTGCTTCTCTCAGACCACTACTTTGTACAGAATTCCATAAAGGCAAGCTGGTGGTGGAAGAGGATGGGTCTGGAGCCAGAAGGCCTAGGTTCAAAACACAGTGAAGATCTGTCCTGCTAATGGGTGAGGAAATTTAGGGGTCATATTAGTATTTTTCTGAACCTGTGCTTCCCTATTATAAAATGAGAGTGATGGAGCTTTCTTCCAGAATTGGTGAAGAGTCAGCACTGCGGGAGACATGTAAAGACCCCGGCCCAGCTCTCAACACTCAACTATGTTTGGCCCTCTCTGGCCAATCTACCCTTGAAACTCCAACCTCACCCCCTCAACCAAAGCTTATTCTGACCCTTCCAAGTGGAAGTGAACCCTCACCTCCTCTGACACCTTCAATATTTATCCACAATCTGCCCATTTGACTTCTCACCAAAAATAATCTTGGGGGTAGTTTTTTCCAGATCCCTCCACAATTAGACTTTCTAAGCCCAAGAGGACACTTTCCTTCTGTATCACTTTATCCACCACGGTACCAAGCTCAGAGTCCACAACCTTGTCTAACCCATAATCTGAGTTTTGCCACTTGACTGTGACTTTCTCTTTTTTCTGCCATGTCTAACTTTGCAGATCGACCACAGCCCCTCCACCCCCACCATTCCATCCTCCATTGGACTCTAGCCACTTGGCACCAGGAATCTCATAAAACATGCACGTATTTTTCTCAAATCAATATTACATAGAATTAAAGTATGATACATACTTACTACCCCTTTTAGGAGTTTAAGGAGAAACTGAAAAACCTAATAGTGATGACTGTTGCAAGAACAACTCTCAACTGGCAAGACAATCGCCCCACCTGGCTCTGAATAACTTCCTTTCTCAGCCAACTACTCAATCACCTCTCAGTGAACCCCCCCTCTCTCTCAGACTGTTGACCTTTCTCCCATCCAATGCAGGGGTACCCCCTGGTTCTGCCCAGCCTGGTAAGCCCATCGCTACTCATTTAAATCACCTTTGCTTCAAAGAACCCCAACATATTTTAGAGTAGAAAAGTCAAATTAGTTGATTGATTGCTTCTTCCTTTGAGGGGATTAATAGTTGTGGGACCTCCTGACCACAGAGGAATCTACGGGGCCCTGTCTCTCCCTGTTGGGGGAAAGAAGGGAATTGTGAAGGAGTGTTATTAGTAAGGAGTTTGGTACTAGACAGACAAAAACGACAAACATAACAGATAGAAAACAAGTCTTTCCTCTGCCTCTCTTCTGTCAAGCTAATCAACCAGAGAATTTGACTAATCAGTGTACAGGGAAAATCCGCTCTCCTAATCAGAGCTCGAGGGGCGATAAAATGAAGCTGAGCACATCCACCTGCTCTCTCTCTCTCTCTCTCTCTCTCTCTCTCTCATCATCATCTCAACCTGCAGCATCCTCCTTCCCCAACTTCCACCTCTAAAAATAGCAAAGAATGGGCGAATGAGAGAAGAAAACTAAGTACAAGAGGAAGCAGAGCCCAGCTCCAGTCCTCCCAGCCTCACACCTGCCCAATAACTGACATAACCCTGCCCGCTGCTCCGCTGAAGCCCCACTAACCCTACACTATATAAAAGTCTTCCAACCTTTGGAACAAGAAGTACAATCATTCACACCATGTCAAATACACTTGTGATGCTGTGGGACACCCAAGAAGCATGACCTTCCACCTTCCACCTATAACCTAACTAGGAAAACACACCGTCACCCGCAGCTAAATGCATAATGGGATTAGTGTGATTGCAAAGGTAAGGATCACCGGCTCTCTTGGACAATGCTGGTGGTTTAGACGTAGAGGAGGAAGGATACTGAATCTGCACCGTGCTCCTCACCTCCCAGACTCTCTGGGGCTCCCTCCTAAGGGAAATAAGCACAATTTCATAAACAGCTGGACACATTTTAAATACCTGACTACTCCCAAATCCAGAACTTCTTTGAAAACGATGCTTGGGTGCAAAGTTTAGCCACACACATCGTTGAGAGCTCCCACTTTTCCAATCCGCTTTATCCTGGGCCTATGGAGACTCTTGGAGAACTGGCACCGGCGGCACATACAGACCCCGGGGGTGCGACCGCCCAGGTGTTCCATCCATGTGGTGAGCAGGGATGACAAGGGCCTTCTGTGCAAAGCAGGCAAGGAGTATGTGACGTTATCCCTGGGACACAAGCCTAGGCAGGGAGAGAGAAGCCCAACGGAAGTACATAAACAGGTCCTGAGACACGGAAGGCGCCCACATTCCTGGACCACTCAGCCAGCAGAACCAAGAAACGTCAAACACAGAATCCCTGGCAGGCGCTGCAGTTGTAAAGCCCGCGACATTTTTTTCTCATCTTCTTGAAACAGTATCAGAAATCTCATGGGTGAAGCCCATGGCAGCTTTCTCATAACATTTTCGGGGTCCTTCGTCCAAGGGGACGAATGCTCTTTTTTTTTTAAGGACAGTTCGTTTTTGCTTAGCTGCATAATACCAACCTGTATTTTTTTTTTTAATTAAATGGATCCAGATGAGTACTTAAAATGCTACTTAGAAGACGTAATCACTCAATGCTGTGGAAATGTGGAAACCTCCCTTATGCCCACAAATTACCTGGTCCTGTCCACTAATTGCACAACTTCACTTTATGGCTTCATTTATCTTGGGAGTGCCAGCCCACGTCTAATAAGGGAAAGTCATTTTGTTCCAGTAAGCAGTCTCTTGTTCCTTCTCCCTAAGGCTCATTTTGTGGTCAGAAAGAAGACTAGAACGCAGATTAAATCTTTCCCTTTTAATTTCAGAAACTACTTTCAAAAAGATGGCCTTTAAAAGACTAACTTGACAGAGGATGTAAGAGGTGAATACACACCAGAAAGGCAAGGTCTTTGTTTGTCCCTGTCTCTGTAGCACCCAGGACAGTGTCTGGCTCATAAATGCTCAAAGCATATTTATTCAATAAATGACTTTGAAAATAGAGATCATATGCAGTGCTATGCCAAAAAAACGTATTCATTGAATCTTAATACCTTTTTGAGCATTTGAAACTGGGGACACCCAGAGGACACTGCCTAGAAAAGGTGAGGTCATTTCATTGATAACTTTATGGTCATATGCTATAGAACTATCAATTGAAATCGACAACACAGTGAATATGCTGGTGGTTCAATTAACTAGTTGGAGATGCATTTGCTTCATTCCTACACATGCAGAAAATGTTGCACATCTGTTTGAAATAAGTGGTGTGGGAATTAGAATAGTCAAAGTCTGAAAAAGAACCTGTTATTTCTCTAAACTATTGGCAACTATACCGTACCCAGACCTAACTTTGCCCTCACACTACAGAAACTACCTTAATTGGCACCTACCGAGATATAAACTTTCAAGATTTAGAAGTGAATGCAGCTTGTGTGCGCCCCCTTCTGAGGTTCTGGTGAGGACCAATTCACTCAGGGTCAAGACCAAAACCAGGTAAGCTGATGAATCTTAATTACCTTCATTAAGATAGATAAAAGTCTATCAGACCTCTGGGAGTGGCCAGAAAATTCCTTTGATCTGCTAAGAAATATCTGGGAGCTAAATAGATTAACAGGGCATTGTAAAAGGACTTCTCAAATCAACAGCTCCCAGAGTTTATTCCTTTCAAATATCCCTATCAAAAATATACTGGCCAGCAAATAAAGAAACATACAAATGTTTGTATACAAATGTTTCTTTACACATTTACGTTACATAGATCGTTTGGGGAAATACTAAATCATCATAATAATAGCATTACAACAAGAACAAGGATTTTAATTATTTCCCAGTTTACAATCCAGAAGAAGCAATAACATGTCAGGTAAATTTATAACATACTTAGGTACTGCTATAGCTTTAATGGGTGGTAGCTATTAAATGTTAATAATAAAACTTATAAAACCAATTAAAAATAAGACCAGAGACATGAATTTAAGAGAATGACAAATATTATCATAGA